>PVKU01005430.1:0-123956 GCA_004027475.1 Anoura caudifer
AGCATTTTTTAATACCCACCGTAGATTACCTCTCACATATTTGAATCCAATAAATGATAATTGTGTATGTAGAATACCGACGCCAAATAATAGATGTACTTTTCAATAAGTGTACAACTAATGCTATTTTATTGCCTTCAAAGAGAGTTTATTAATTTGTTGTGCTATCAATACTATTTTTCTTGCATCTGCATCTATGTGTATACTTTCAAGTATTTTGATAGTTGTCTATAGGAATATGTGTATATATATATATAAATTGGTTATTTTTATTTTTTCTAATTATGATACATGTGAGTCCATGAATTTATAATCCATTATCTATCTGGTATAAATTACCTTTTACGTTTCCTATTATCTGATACAACGTTTGTTCTTTGGTGATTAAAAAATAAGCAAAGCTCTCGTTTGAAGCACTCTGCCAACTAATCCATGTGTTGGAATCTTTCTCACCTCTTTACCTGGCTGTGTGGGAGTCCTTGTCTGCCTTTGTGCCACTCCCAAAGAATTTTAATTATATGGTTTTATGATAATTGTGACATTTGGAAACCTAGTCTGCAATTTTCCTATTTTTTTTCTCATTACACTGTATGCTTGTTTATTACAGTAGCTTGACTTTCAAGTCTTGTCATTGCCAGGGTAATTTGTACCTGTTTTAGTCCTTATTCATGAAACATACTAGTGTCGATGGCAGTTTCTGCCCGGAGTGAAACTATGGCTCTGGACTGGGAGCTGGGGGAAGGGAGAAAACCCGTCCCCTAGGCGGTACTTTCCTGTCGTAGAACACGCAGGCCGGAACTTTTATTACACACACCTGTGGTTCGGGGAGTGTGACTGAGTCGTGGCTCAAATGCCCCAGACTCTTAACTGCTCTTACTGACATTTAGTATATTTTCCTGCATAAATATTTCTTCATTTGTTGTATGATCGTAGGACAGTTTCCAGGGGATTTTAAACAAATGTGTATTAAAGGTATGTTTTCTGAGAAAACATTCTGTCCTTTTACACGTAGATTTCTGATTTAATTTTTTCATCAACTTTTGTCCCACTGTACACTCCTGAATTCCCATACCTTATCCCAACTTCATTACTGTTTGCTTTTTTCTCCCCTGCTTTTGTTTGTTTGTTTGTTTGTTTGTTTGTTTTTTTTGAATTCAGCCTCAAAATTTGGGGCATAGTATTAAATCATGTATTGATTACATGCATATTTAATTTAGGCTCCTTCAGCAAAAAACCAAAAATATGTTCCGCATACCTCAGGTGTTGGGATATTGTTGTTTTGGACCAGAATTTCCATTATGGCTAGTAGAAACTTTAAAGAAAGATACCCATGTTCGTTTTCTTTCTACCAATTGATATACAGGACTTGGAAGCACAAATAATGCAATCATGTAAGGCTGCTCCATGCCAAAGCTCCGGGGATTGAGTTTCATTTTTCATTTGAAGAGGGAAATTCTTAGCTACCTTTCAGAAATTATGTTTACATCAAATAAATTTTATACTTGTCTAGGGATAGCAATTTGAATAATGGATGTCCTCTCAGTTGTTCAAATTTCAAATTGGTTTCTCACACAGTCCTTAGATTTTACAGCTGTTTGCTCATTATGTTTTCTGAAAAGCAGAGCAGTCTGATATCATTTTTCACACCATTTTCCAGCACAGAGAGCAATTGTCACACTGTTGTAGGAAGCTGAACTTCCTAATTTGGTAAACTGTGTTCCTTCCCCACTTCTCAAAACAAACAAGCAAACAAACACACCAAAATACTCCAGGCATTATTGTTCTCAAATGACAAAAATATGTCATTTATTGATAAAGCTACTTAATATATCATCTTTGCTGACAAGTGCCCATGCAAAAATAAACTATGGAATAACTAATACCTGTTAAGTTCAACTGTGGCTGCACAGTTACTGCGTAACAAAATCTTGTCAAATCTATGAACTGTATAACAAGGTTAATAGGAACTACACTGGATCAGGGTGAGAGGCTGTATTTCTGTGTCCGTGTGATTACAAGGCTGCTGTAACATAGTCGTTTCCGATTTATCCTCAGATGCCATAATATCACAGAAAAATAGTCTAGAGAGCTGAATTAATACTGTTGCTAATATTTAAGACACATTAAATAATCACCAAGAGAGATGGAACAAAATTTTAACATTACTTGTGATGATTCTGAGTTTGAATTTTATTTAAAATTGTCTTTATTCTTAAAGCTATGCTAAAAACATTGATTTTAGGAGTACGAAGCTTTTTTTGTTGTTGTTTGATTTTTTTTTTTTATTTTACCAAACGGCTATCCTTGTACTTTAGCAACATGTGATAAAGGGAGATGATTTCTTGTTTATTTTAACAAGAAGGAACCTGGTGCCTGAAGTGAGCTGGGTCATTCTTTAGGACTGAACCTTTAGCCCTTAACATATGGAATCCGATCCTATCTCTGGTAAGTAACATCAGAATTGAGTTGAATTGTAGGACACCCAGCTTGTGCCTGAAGCATTGCTTGCTGTTGGTGTTGGAGAGCACCCCCCACAACACATCCATGGTTGGAACCGAGTGCAGGAAACTAATTAATTCTTCCTCCCATTACCATTTATTACTTTAACTGTAGGCTCTTGGTACTCCATTCTAAGTCACACTTATACTTCTGTAAATGTTCAGAAGGGAGAGTAGCCATTGTTTTTCTAGAAAATTTTATCTGAACCAAGAAAAGAAATGAATGGTTTGCATTTCTAGGTGTCTACTTGATGGGTTAAGAGTTTCCAGGGAAAACTATTAAACCAAATATTCGGTATATTGACAGCAAAAAAAGCCTGCCTGTGTAAAATGTGTTAATGTGATTCTTGCTAATGGTTATCCATGACTTGTACATTAATTATGTTTCCAATCAGAGAGATAATATGCACTTAATGAGCTTCTAGAGAGCTATATGCCACTAACTTGATTTCGGCCTTAGCTTCCTCAACATTAAGTGAGGACACTCAACTAAATTAAACATCTTGAATCTCCTTTGAGTGGAATGCCTCCAGCCTGGGCACAATATATTCATGACAGTATATTGCTATGTATCAAATGACCCAAACATTTAGCTGCTTTTACAATACGTATGCATTTTCTCAGAGTTTCTGCGGGCTGGGTGTTCGGAAGCAGCTTAGCTGAGCAGCTCTGGCTTCATCTATTTCATGAGGTTGTCAAAATGCCGACCAGAGCTGCAGTTGTTCAGGGGTTTGACTGGGCCGGAGGGTCTTCTTTAGCTCCGTTGGTGAGGTCCCAGGTCAAATGAAACCACACTCACAACTACGGTTGTCTTAGAACCGAGTTTCTTCTGTTCTACAGTCCCAAAGCATCCTCTAACCTCAATCGGGTGATTCAGGAAAATCAAATCCCAAACCAAAAAAGGGTCAAAATAGTACTAAGCCTAGCATTTTCATTGGCTCTGGGGAAAACCTATAGTCTCTGCTTCCTGGACCCAGGAGAACCACCACCAATATCAACACATAACCAAGAGAAGGTGGTCTCAACTGCAATCACATGTGGTGACTTTACTTTCAGAGTACGGCCCAGTCTATAGCTAACGAATATGACATGACCCCACTACCCCAAAACGCTAGGCTTCTAATGGACACTTAGCTAGCCGATGACCAGTAGACCACAGGGCTGACAATAACAACTGATGATATGTATTTCCTTTTCTTATACAACTTCTTTCCCCGCCAAAGAATTCTGAATTGTTTAGGGTTTACAATAATATTTGTGAAGAGTAGTTTGACCTCTTTGATCTTGTGTAGAAATATATTCTTCCTACATACAGTGTTTTCTCTGAGAAGAGACCACTTCTGTGCTTTAGGATTTCAGATTTTTTTTTTAGATCAGCATGGAAGCTTTTCTATGGTAATAGTGTGCTCTTAAGATGAATAAAGACATGGTCGGAATTACAGGAAATGTTTTAGAACAATTCTGTTTATATTTCAGAACAATTATTTTTATTTTTAAAATTGGGGTTTGAACTGTACTTTAGACTGAGTTTTTAAACTATTTTTAAATCTTGTACTATAGCCTCTTATGAAAATATGCATTGTAATGAATGTATCTCTCAGAAAAATACACAAAATTAAAGAAACGAGGGAGCTTTTATCTGAAAATATGTATTGTTTTGTTACCATAAAACAGTCAGTCAGAGTGCCAGGGAGTCTCTGCCATCAGCCAATGTGGTGGCAGGGGAAGATTCTTACACTGAGTGCACAAAAAGCTAGAAAAAAAGCCCTTCCCCCTCTCTGGTGCCAGATTAGGGGTGGGACCCAGGGAGGCAGGCACTTTCGCCACAGAAGTCAACACAGCGCACTGGGAGGTGCTGGGCAGTGAAGCTTGTCATTCTTGCCTGGGGAAAGAAGGGATTGCTTGGGAGGTGGACCCACCCAAAGTGTGCAGAAGTTTGGGAAGTTGGCTGATCATTTTGATAAAGCACCTGGTCTGTCCCACACCCAAGCTAATACAATCCCAGGTAAACTAAGAAACTCTGTTTTGCTTGTGACCTAGACCGGCATGGTGCACTCACACTCCTTCCATGGCCCGTGGCCTCCAGCAGGGAGCCTCTCCCTGTCTTGCCCGCCTGGTGATGCACTCCCTCATGTACTCATGCGCTCTCTCGCCCACAAGCACACAACCTGCAGGCTCAGGGCCGTGCAGACTCCAGGAGATAGTCTGAAATGGACAGCGGCCAGGAGCAAGCTGAGCTACCTGGATGGGGACTAAGCCCACGTAGCAGCCACCTCTGGGCTCCAAAGGACTGTACTTTAAAATGGAGCAGGACTCTGGATACTGGCTTTGTCTTGGCCTTGCCGAGGACACAGCTGGACATTTTTCATGGCAGAAAGAGGAGATGGTTTTTGAGACAGGAGTCCGCCATTCTCCCAGGCCATGAAGCACATGAATAAAGCCTTTTTCCTCTTGCACCACTATCTGCCTCACAGATTTGGGTTTTGTGGTGACAGGCAGCTGAACCTCTGTGTTTTGTTCAGTTACAGTTTTGGCACTGTGAAAAATCTATGAAAAACTCTCAGATAGCCTCAAATCTGGGGATTTTAAAACATTTTTATTTTGATTATAATGCTAACATATAAACTAATACTTTTATTATATCTAGGACAATTTCTGCTGATGGTAAAAATGAAAGATGCATTTTTTGTTTATGTATGTCTTGTTTTTACCTCGGTCTCCTATAAAGGAAACTTAATTTCATATTTATCAAACTATATTCATTATTCAAGCTTTTTTTGTGTGTTCATACTGAGATTCATGTTTACAATTTCCACTAGTTTTCATTCAGAATGAACCAAATTTGTTCAGACTGCATGTTCCTTGTTACTTATTGCTGGGTTTGACTTTATAATAGTTTGCTTTGGATTTTTGCAGTTATGTTCATAAGCTAGACTAGCCTGTTATTGATAAGTTTCTGATGTAATATCATGTTCTTTGTAAGATGTTCTGTAAGACTGGGATTATGTCTTCCCTTAGTGATGGTTAGCACAGATTGATAAGCACCCAGCACGGGATTTTCTGGGAGGAAAGATGTTTCCATTACCATTCATTGGTTTTGCTTAGTAGTTAAAGGATTGTTCGAGTTGTTTATTCTGTCTTGCATGAATTTTGATAAGCTGTATTTTTCTCAGAACTTACTCATTTTGTTCAAAAGTTTTTCATGCAATCTTCATTATTTTTAATGTCCGTATCATTTGTTCTGATGTTCCCTTTTTCATTCCTGACATTGTTTATTTGTGCAGTCTTGTTCCTTTTCATCTTTTCACAGAACCAAATTTATTTTTGTTGGAACAGAGCAGAACAGAGCAGCAAACCCTCACGCTGCCACATGCAGGAATAAAGGTTCACCGTTTTTATGTCAGAATGTAATCCACGTGATGTTCTGCCTTCTCAGTGCATCACATCAGGAGACGCATGACGTCAATGTTTCATTTCCATTAATGTTATCTTTTAAGGTGGTGTCTTGCAGGTAACTCCACCGTAAAATGACGATTTTTTCCCTTTGTAATTTATAAGTGAAATTGCGTGGACTACTTGGAGATAATATAAATACCCTGCTCTTCATCAAAAATGTTCACCATTGTTTTTAGCATCTATTGATAGGAAAATTATTACTGTGCCTTGGCCAAAGGGTAGTTGTCCATTTTAATCATTATGTCCATATTTAATTAAATATTCTGATAAAAATAGCTGTCCATTCTTATTATTTATATCAATGTGGCTTCAGGGATATTTGTTTTATTCTATAAATTATAAGCCATGACTCTCATTGTTTATTAATTTTTGCCTAATTGCCTCATACCCGGGCAGTGGGGGCCCCTTGAAATGGCACACGGTACGTAGCCTCTTTCTCAGCAGTAACACAAATGAGAGAGAAAACAAGAGAGAGAGTGCGTGCATGCAAGGTGGGGGTGCCCTCTCCCCACCAACTCTCAGTGTATTCTGCACTTAGTGTAGAATACAAAAGACCATTAAGGAAAATTAGTGGCCAGAGAGAGAGGCCACTTCCCTGGGATCTTACTGTGCATGGGAAACTAAATGTGTAATAATGCTTGGATCAAAGCAAAGGATTTGATCTAGGGAAGAGATGGAGGTGAGTAGAAGTCATATACACAATAGTGTTACAGAACGCTTCCCAAGAAGAAAAGCTCGAAGATTATGTAAAATAATTGGCAAAAGAAAGTTATATTGGTGGTGTTCAGAATTATACATTTTTATGTTTTTATAATTCTTGTGTAAAAATTTGATTCCTTTTAGTTAACTTTTGGCTATTGAACTATTTTCTATGTATGTTTCCTTAACCCACCCGTTGACTAATAAAAGAAGTGTTCTTGAAGGAACAACCACAAATAAATTAAAGTAACCGCAATAGATTCTATAACTATTACAAAACCAGGTTACTTGAAATAATCTGTATTCACTATCATTTTATTAGTAGCCTTATCATGATTTTCAGTTACATTAACATTTAAAAATGGCAGTCTATTGTGGAAAATATTTATGCAGCTCAAATTTCCAACTCACATAAATGGCAAGGAATAATTTGTGGGAGAACAGCCCAATAGTTCTAACATTTTCTTGACTTGGTTTATAGATCATAAAGTTTCTGACAGCAGTAAGTGCTTCTGATACTATTTACTTTGTTAAAATGATTTCTTTATTCCTCTCAAATCTTATTTCTTTTATCCCAGTGTGTGATCAGATTTATTTTTATAAGTGGTGAAAGAGGTTTATTTTTTTTAAGGTCAAATAACACAAACACCTCTTCAAATAGATGCTTCTTTCTATTCATCAATTATGTCTTCTACTGTAGAGTTTGCTTTTACTGATATCCTCTAGTTTTTCCTTTAAAAAGTGTAACCATGAGTATATCTTCATTGTTATCTGTTTAACATGCTGAGAAAATTGATAGAAAAAATGGTAGACTTCCAGAATCTATTGGAATGTTACTCCAAGTGCAGTAACTTTTTTAAAATTTTATTTTAATTGTTGTTCATGTACAGTTTTCTGTCTTTTATGCCCATCCCAGCCCACCGCCCCAGCCCTCCCCACCTCCCTCCCATTTCCACTCCCCCTAGTTTTTGTCCATGTGTCCTTTATACTTGTTCCTGTAAACCCTTCCCCTTTTCCCCTGAAATTCCCTCCCCTCTCCCCTCTGGTGACTGTTAGCCTGTTCTCAATTTCAGTGTCTTTGGTTATATTTTGCTTGTTTGTTTGTTTTGTTGATTAGGTTCCTGTTAAAGGTGAGATCATATGGTATTTGTCCCAAGTGCACTAACTTTTTAACCCTGCGTGAGGACCTATATAATGTTGCCACATTAAGTACTTAAGGTAATTTTAGAAATCAAATATATATATATATATATGACATTGTTGGCCTTGAAGATTGTATGTGAATCCCAAGGCAGGAAAGTATTTGAAGTACATTTTACAGAAAATATTAAATGTACTTGAACAAGTATTCATGACAAGGGAAGCTCAAGTATATATACAAATACAAGTGAATTCCTTTTCAGCCTCTCTCTCTCTAAATTGTGTTACTACAGAGATACACCAGGGAAGGTATAATAGTACAATATGGGATTATTTTTAATCGTACACTGTTTCCATGGTATATTAATTTCTTAGCAGTTAAAGTTCTATACCTTGTGTTTTGTGAACCCAACACCTCAACTATTTATAAAAGTCAGAAAATGGTCCTGAAGTTGGTCCTCTTTTTATTTATTAGTGAGACTTGAGGGAGAGAAAATTAAGATTTCTAAGGACCTACTCTATACCTATTACTGTGTTAGATCCACTCTGAATTTTGTCTCATGTAACAATCTTAATGAACTTGTTATTTCCGTATTATCATGTCTAGTTTAAAAGTGAACAAAATGCGGCCAAGGGAGTTGAAAACACTTGTTCAGGATTTATCTAGCTAGTGGAATTGGATGTAAAACACAGAACAGTTTGGTTTCTTTCCCCTGGTTTATGGAAAGGAGCTAAGGAAAAGAATAATCCTAAAGCTAGAAGACTTTTTTCTCTTCTCTAAAGAAGCAGAAGAACAAAAGGTTAATTTTGAAAGTCATAAGTTCTGATAAAGCAATTGTACTGTCTACACAAAAACGATGAGAACAGTGTCTCCTTTGTACCAGGCGTGTTGCCATTGAGTGAAAAACTGCAGGAGTCACCCCTGGTCCTGCCCTTGGTCCTGGAGTGGTGCTGTCGTCTGTTCCTTGCCTCCAGTCTTCGTGTTCACCTCCCTTCCCTGAGGTGTACTGTGGAGAAAAGAAGGTTTATAAAGAATGAGGATCTAGAAGATGGTCCAAGTAAATTCCATCAGATGATGAAAGCACTTCTTAATTTTTCACTGAATGTGTATGATCTTAAAGATCAGGACTTGGGCTCCTCAAGGCAAAGTAGCGTCTCTTTCAGAGATGGCTACTTCTCAGTGTGTTTAATTTGCTGCAAATTTTGGCACCGACAAATCAACCTTTCCCGGTACAGTAGCATTTCCCGACCTCAGTACTGTCAACAGTTGGTTGAGTGGGGCGCTGTGCATCGCGGGATGCGTAGCAGCACCCTGGGCCCCTCCTCCCCGGATGTCAGCAGCGTTTTCACAGTCATCACCGCTGACCATATCTCCAGAAACCGCCAATGTCTCCTGGGGGGCAAATGACTGCCCACCGAAAACCCCTGCACTATGCACCATAGGAGCCTTTAAATGTATCACAGCTGGAGGCAACTGATATGGGGTTCATAAACCCAAATGTTGCAGTAATTTTGTATTGTGGGGAGTTCTGAAAATGGGCTTCGAAAGTACTGTACCTCACTAAGACTAAAAACAAACTGCTATAAATAGGTATTTTCCACAATTGATGTATCATTTCCGTATTGTATCTTCACCTACAACGTGCATCTTCCCTCCAGCCTTCTTTCTCTCCTGTTAGTCCTTTCACTGGCTGTGTGGCTTATGGTAACAGCGCTGCACTTACGGACCTAAGATGTCCAAATATCAGACATCGAGAATAATTATTTAATTTCTCAGCCTCTCAGTTTCCTATCTGCAAAGTTCCAAATTATAGATGCATGATCGTCCTATGGTATAAATTGAAGCCCGTATAAAAATGCATATCATGCTTCTTGGCAATTTATAAATGCCAAGTAAGTACTACTTAAGTTGAACTCTGTTTTTTGATAGGACTGCTTTCCTTTGAGTAGATAGTTCTGTGTGCCGTCTGCCTTTTCTGTATGAATTATTCACCTCTGGCCCTCCTTTGGAGATTATTTATTCTGGACCTCCTTCTCTAGGAGAACAAGTCAGCTCACTCTTTGCTTCCGTGTGTTACTTCCCAATCATGTTTCTCTCATCACTCAACATTTTCTACTTCATATCTCTTCACCCATTTTTCAAAATATGTAACACTATTTTTTATTATAGTTGACATACGATATTATACTGCTGTCAGGTGTTCACAACATAGTGATTTAATGTTTATATTCCTTGTTATGTGATCGCCTCAACAAATCTAGTAACCATCTGTCACCATACAAAATTATCAAGGTAGTATCAAACATTTAACTTCACTCATTTTTAAAGATATGTAATTATTATTTTAGTAATACTCTAAGAATTTCTAAGACTAGGTCATGCACATCATCTTTTATTGGCTTTTTCTTAATTATGCTCTATATTTTCCTGTGTCTTCGCATGACTCATGCTTTTTTATTATATTAAATATATTGAGTATAAAATTTGGGGTTTGCTTCCTTATGTATGTAAGCTCTATCTTTTGTCTACTAGTGGTTAAGGGGCTGATCATTCAGATTCCCCTAATTGTTAGGTTGAACCATGACCATGTCACCATTTACATTATCATTCTTTAGCCCTACCACCAGCCTTTTATTTTTTTAGCTACCTTTTTATTTTTGTTGCATTTAAGCTGGGGGAAGAGGGTGAAATGTTAAAATATTTTATGCCTCATCTTGGGGTTCAGCTTCCTCACTGGCCTGGAAGCTCTACCCAAGAGAATGTGCAAGCCTTCACTAATCCTCTCTGCTTAACATCTCCTACCCAGCTGCAAACCTTGAGGGGAGGGATTCAGGAATGACCGGTGTGTCCACCCACTTAGGTCTCAGGTGCATCTAACTTTGAAATATATCCTGTTAGGGAAAATTTAGGTTGTGTGTCCTTTCATTTTTTTATACATGTCTGAAAACGCTACCTCAAAATACCTGTCAGCTTTTTCTTCTGGCTTTTATGCTGCAGGCAAATCATGAGGTATAGAAATATACTCAACTATTTCAATTAAATAGCATAATCATCAACGCATATTTTTCCACTTCCAAACCTTGCTTTTAGAATTAGTCTTTAAAAGAGTAACTGAGGGCGTTTTACTCTATTTATATCTTTCTGAGTGGACACCGATATCCAAAAAAGGACACCGTAGATGTGAGTTTGTTAGTGCTGCCTCCCAGGGATCCCCGGATCCAACGGGGAGAGAAAGCAAAGGTTCGTGGAAAGGCTAGCCACTTCTCCGGCAGCTCAGGCTGTGCCATGTGTCAAAGGAATTGAGTGTGAGGAGTAGCTGGAAAGTCTGTCTCCAAGAAACACTGAATCTAAATTCTCTGAGCCCCAGAGAAATGACTCAGTTAGGGGATTCTAGCAGGCGAAGCACTGCCAGATTTCTTATCTTATTATTTCTGATTAATATTGAGGGGAAAAAAAAACCTATTAGAGGCTTTTTATTTATGGCGTCCAGTGCTCCTATTTGCAGTCACCAACTAAATGAGCCTAATCTATCAGTTCTTTCGAAAATACCACTAAAGGTAATTATAACTTAAATGTCACAATTTTCTTTAGGTTCAGTTGATGCCACAATACAAAAGTGCATGATATTGCTTATAGTTTAAGGTCTGTAGGCGTAAACAGATCTTTAAATGGTTTGATCACTTAAAGAGAAAAATTCTGCCACAGGGGGAACTTTTGCTTCAAGGACGTGGTCCCTACAAATGAGGTTATACTGAAGACCCCTAGATACATATTCCTAAACAGAGGTCAACATCAACAGCAGCCCAATTCTCTTCGTTTGCTGCCACGATGTCAGGATTTTGGGGTCAGAGTTTTCTGAGAGGGAGCATATGTGTTGACAGTTATTGATTTATTAGTCGATATGATTATTGCTATGGAGAACATTATTACCATTTTCATGCCACGCACTGCAGCAGGATGGATCATACTATAAAACTAGGCCATAAAAAAAAAGATCTTACCTTTTGTGACAGTATGGATGGACCTGGAGATTATGATGTTAAGTGAAATAAGCCAGTCAGAGAAAGACAAATACCATATGAGCTCACTTAAATGTGGAATCTAATGAGCAAAACTGATGAACAAGATAAGAAAAAAAAGTACCTCTGAAGCAATCCCTAGCTTTTAGTAAAAATGAACATTTAACTTGTTCATTTTCAAGTTAAAATATGTTGTATATGTGCATTTGAGTCTATTTGCAAGATTTAAACTTATATAGGACTTAAAAACAAAACTTAAAGTCATAGTAGAGAAGCTTAATTACTAAATTTGGGAGTCAAATAAGTTTTTACTTAATTTGCTTCCTTAGTTAACGAGGTGTGTTTGCACCCTAACACGCATTTCATTTTCAGAGGGTCCTCTTTAAGTTGAATATTTTTACTTTAAGATCATTGTAAACATTGTATATAATTATAGATAATTCACATACCGTTATATGAAGTTATACAGAAAGATCCCATATATCTGTTACCCAGTTTTACCATCTTGCAAAACTGTAACAATATCCTAACAAGAATACCAACATGGATGCAGGCAAGATGTGGGACAACATTTTCACCACCACACAAGTCCGTAATATTGCCGTATTATAGCCACCTCACTTCATTCTCATGCGCTCCATCTTGCACCCTGACCACCATTAATCTGTTGTTCATATCTATAATTTTGGTATTTCAAGGATGCTACGTACATGAAATCATATAGTACATCACCTTTTGGGATTAGATTTTTGACTCAGCAGAATTCTTGGATATTGGTTTAGGTCATTGCATACATCAATAGTTCATTTCTTTTTGTTGATGAATAACATTCCATGATATGAATATACCACAGATTTTAGCAACATGCAAGTATATAATACAGTATAGTTATTGTCACTATGCTATCCATTAAATACCGAGAATTTTTTCCTCTTGTAACAGGAAGTTTACAGCCTTTGACCAGCATCTCCTCATTTGGACCATCCTCCAGCCCCTGCCAACCACCATTCTGCTCTTTGATTCTATGAGTTCAGCTTTAAAAAAAAATTACGTGTTAATAGAATCACACAGTATCTGTGTCTGTATGACTTACTTCTCAGCATAATGCCCTCAAGGTCCTTCTAATTGTCACAAATGATAGAATGACACCCCTATTAAAGTATAGAGCACTTTACTTTATAATTATAGTTTCCTTATATGCCTTCTATCAATTTCCACTCCTCTCTCTAGAAGAACCGTGCATAGGAAATGTTTCTCAGTGTAACTGAGCTTGGCCTTTTCTAGGACTTCATGTGCACGAAGCCACACATGATGTACGTTGTTTCTGTTTCTGGCTTCATTCTCTCCCTCTGTGTGGGAGATTGATCTGTGTTGGCACATATTTCATATCTGAGTTGTATTCTATGAAGTGGACACTAATATATGTTTATGAATTCCCTTCTTTGGACCTTTGTTTCCAGTTTGGAATTATCCTGAATATTGCTGTTATGATATTCATATATGTATTTATGGACATATGTTTTTATTTATTGATAGTAAAGATCATAGGTGATAATTGCAGAATCATAGAATTGGTATATATTTAACTTCATAAGAAACTTCTACAAATTTTACCAACGTGGTTCACATTCCCACCAGAAATATGTGAAAGTTCTGGCTGAGCTAGATATTTGCCACCATTTGTTTGGGTCAAGCCTTTTACTTAAAATTGTTTTTGTTTTGTGTGTTTTTTTTTTACATTTTCATTTTTATTTTAGGCATTCTAGTAGGTGTGTGGCAGTAAATTATAAATATAAATTGCATTTATTTTACATTTGGCTGATGACCTTAAGTGTTTACCGATGGTATGAATATCCTCTTTTGGAAAATGTATTTTAAACTTTTTAGACATGTTAAATTACTAAGCTATTTTACTGAATTGTAAGATTTCTTTAAACTACCTATACATCCTTTGCAAAATTTTTCTTTTAATCTACAGTTTGTCTACTTATTTTCTGAGTAATTTTTGATGCAAAAAGTTGTTAACATTGATGAAGTTAATTTATCCTTCTTTTAATTTCTTGTTGGGTTATTGCTTGTACATATTTTCTCAAAAACCTTTGCCACCTATAAATCATAAATATATGTACTCATACTCTCTTCTAGAAACTTAATACTATAAAGTTTTACATTTATGTCTCTGATCTGTTTTGAATCAATGTTTATATATGGGGTGAGGTAGGGGATAAGAGCTCGTAGTTTTTACATATGTATGTCTAGTTAGCCAAACACATTTGTCACGAGGCTTTCTCTCTTTAAGTTATATTGGCAATTTGTCAAACATTAATTAGTGTATACACAAATTTGTCCAAGTTGTTGTTGCTTGCTGGGTTTTTTTTTGTTGTTGTTTTGTTTGTTTTTTTTGCCTTACTTCTCTGTGAAAAATCTGCACTGGAATGTTGAGTAGAAATGGGCAGTGAACATACATATTTGTCATGTTCTCTATTCTCAGTTGTGAGCACTTAAATATTTCACCGTGAAGTATGATGTTAGGTATAGGTTTTTGAAATATACCCTTTATCAGATTGAAGAAATTCAATTTTACACCCAGTTTACTGAGATATTTTATTTTAAAAAATTGTTTTCATTTTGTCAGATGCTTCTTCTGCCTTAGATGAGATGATATTTTCTAACAACTCTATTAATATGGTGAGTTACATTAACTATTTTTCAAATGTAGGATAAACTTAATCATAATGCAGTTTCCATTTTATAAAGTTAGAATTAACTTGTAGTGTGTCCTCCATTTTTTCCTGATAAACCAGTCATTTTCATACCGTTATGCCCCATATGTAATTTACCCTTTTCTGTAGTCACTTTCAAGGTTTTCTTCTCATCCTTTGTTTTCAGCAGTTTGACTATGATGTACTTAGTGTGCTTCTCCATGTTTAATCGTCTTGGCATTTACAGAGATTTGGGGACCTGAATGTTTACTTCTGAAACACATTTGTAAATTGTATGTTATTATTTCTTCAAATATTTTTCTGTTCCACTCCTTTCTCTTCTAGGAATACAAATACATGTTTTATAGATTGACAGTTACTTAGGCTATGTTATTTTTAATTTTAAATCATTTTTACCTTTATTTTTGTTTTATTTTTATTCTTTATTGTTGTTCAATTACAGTTGTCCCAACTTTCCCCATTGCTCTCCCCTACCCCACCCCCCACCCTCTCAGCCAGTCCCCACCCTGTAGTCCATTACCATGTACCCTTTACACACATTCCTTGATTAGACCCTTTTTTTCTTTCCCTGTTATCCCTCTCTCCCTCCCTTCTGGTCACTGTCAGTTTGTTTCTTATTTCCATGTCTCTGGTACTATTTTGCTTGTTTCTTTGTTTGTTTGTTTTGTTCATTAGGTTCCACTTGTAGGTGAGATCATTTGGTATTTGTCTCTCACCGCCTGGCTTATTTCACTTGGCACAATATTCTCCAGTTCCATCCATGCTGTTAGTAAGGGTATGAGTTTTTTAGATTAGATAATTTCTATTGATGTACACTGAAGTTTACTGATTTTTTTTCTCTACCATTTCCAATCCTCTGTAATTGGTTTTCCATCTCAGATATTGTCCCTGTTAATTCTAAAATTTTCATTTAAATTTTTATATTTCCATTTTACCTCTGATAGTCCCATAGATTATTCATTATAATTATGGTTTAAAGTCCATTAGTGCATTTATTTATTTTTATTTAATTTTTATTGCACTTTTCCATTACGCATTAGTCCCCTTGTACCCCCCTCCCCCCAGCAATCACTATCCTTTGTCCATGTCCATGAGCCCTTTTCCCTTTTGCTCCCTCCCTCCACCCCCTCACCTGACCCTGCCGCCCACGCTGTCATTTAAAACAACTGCACGAAAGATGTGGGTGCGGATTCCATTATCGGAATTCTGACTCTTTTTCTGTTCCCTATGGATCATGCTTGTCTGTTTCTTCAGAGGTCTAATTATGTGTGGTTATTTGCTGGACATCATAGATACAGTATGGATTGTGTTGTCATTAAATCACTGCCACTATTTGGGTTCTGTCAAAATTGGTTAGTCCCCCCTTTGGCTAGGTCTTTTTGAGTTACGAACTTTGTTCTAAGGCCTATTCGTAATTCCACTGTTTGGGTCTCATGCGACAGAAGTGCGTGTTTCTGCGGTCTTAATTGAATGACTGATGTATTCGTTGAAGTCTCCGAGCTTAGGTGAGCTGGAACTCCCGTTTATTCCATTTTGCTAAATCACTGATATCACCATTCACCCGTCATTCCTCTGGCAGGTGCTCTCTGCTGAGCCGTGTGTAATCTTGCCAACGGTGAGTGCCCACGCAGACGTATGGGGCCCTCTTTCTGCGCACATTCCAAAGTTACTGACACACTGTCACAGACTCTCGCTGCTTCACTTTAGGGTCCCAGAGCTCCCGCTTCCACCCTACCCTCCTTTGATCACCAAAGTCGCTGCTCTGCTTCTAGCCCACTTCTGTGCCACTGAAAGCATCTGTTTGAAAGCCAAGGCAATTTTGGTACCATTGATAAGTTCCCCGTACTTGTTTTCTTTTTTTTTTCTTCCAAGAATCATCCTGTGTTACCTGTTGTTCAAAGTGGGTGGATACTGTTTCTTCATATGTTTTGTTCAGTTTTGTAGTTTTAAGTAGGAGGCGAGCTGTAGTACCAGTGATTCTGTTTCGGCGACACTTCAGGTCAACAGCATCTATTTCCATACAAAAATCACTATATTACTCCATAAAACTTCCTTTGCTACCTAGTATAATTGAGATATAATTGATATAAAGCACTGTATAGACTTAAGGTATACAGCATAATGATTTGACTTAATATTATGAAATAATTACTATAAAAAGTTTAGTTAACATTAATTATCTCATAGGGATCCAAAAGAAAGAGGAAAAGCAAAAAAAAGTTAGTTTTTGAGTAGATTAAAGCAACCTTGGGCTTTATGAGTGAATTTTTGCTTTGAATGTGTGCTTGTGTTATTTAAATTGTCCAGATATCATGTTTAATAATCTTGGCTCTATTTTCTCATGTAGCCTTGAATTTTTTATTTTGTAAGATGGTACAATTACCAGCAATTTTCTAAAGCTGTTTAAAGAATAAAGGACATAATCTTCATGAAAGTTCTTTGGAAAGGATAAAGTGTTAGAAAATGAAAGGTATATTACGGGGCACAAGTAAAGTTTATCTCAGGCTTTGATCACCAATGCTGACAGAGAGAAGTGGAAATTACTGGTTCTAAACAGCATTTTCTCCCTTTAAAGCATGATGGAATTAAACTGAAGAAAATGAAATTATGACTTTTTTTTTACTGAGTAAGTAAAGATGATCTAACTATTCTAAACCTTAAAGGACTAGATTAATGAAAAGAATTTTCCTGAAGTGAATCTTAATTCGTAAATGGGTATAGCTGTAAAATATGTAAGTTGTCCCATAGAATAATATTGAATAAATGATTTTAGAAAATAATATAGGATTATTATTTTAGAAAGTGTTCTGATACCTTCAGATATAGTCCTTTGCCTTGCTGGTGACTTCTTCAACCCTATTCTTTACCTACCGTGTCAGCGAATTTATCTCATCAAAGCTAACCATGGTGGTCACCAGCAGGGTTTTGATCATCGAACTAATATTTTCCTCTTAGATAGTTAAGCCTTTTTCCAATTTAAATTAAAACACTTTCTTTGATGTCAGCTATGGGTTACTTTATTTAAAAGTTTAACGCAGTGGTTATTATTTTTTTTTATCTGCAACGAGAATTCAAGAAATAAATTATTTCACTCACCAGACTATTTCCCCAAGGTTCTCCTTTGTGAGCAAATTAGTTTCTTGAAAATACAAGCCAAATATGTTAGTCATAATTTTGTGGTTTTATAAAAAGTAGCGGTGACAGAAGAATGGTTGGCACGGAACGCAAAATCCTATTAGAAGTGAACATCTGTGGCCGTCTAGGAGAGGCGCACGCCACGGGGGTCTATTACTGGGCTAATGACGCTCCCGAGTTATTTCTGGGGATCTAGAGGAGAAATTCTGTTGTCTCGGATAGGAACATCTACTTCTTCCCAATTTAACAAAATTAATTTAAATCGTCTGGCAGCTTATCACACCATCTGCAGGGGGGTACGCTAAAGGAGGAAGAAGACACAGAGAAAAAGCGTCCAAGCACCATTTAGAAAAGGTAGCAGGGGTTTTCAGTCTGATATAGAAGGAAGGGGAGGCACCGTAGTCATCAGGCAGTGGAAGGGAAGATTAACCTTTTCTTCCCAGAGCCTAAAGGGATTCCATGGCTCTCCATTCCCCTCCACTTACTGCCATTCTGTAAAGTGGCCTGATTTTTGAATTGCTGATGCTCAGTTTAGGAGACATGTCTAGCAAGCCATGTGGCCAAGACTGGAGAATTAAAATGATACGGAGGGTTGAAGTCTCTCCTCTGGAGTTCACTGGTACATTTGGTACTGCTGAGGCCTGGGGACTTTCCCGTGATTTGTTAAGGAGCACCAAGACAATTGTCAGTCTTTCCTGAGGGGGAGGGGAAGAGGGAAAGGGAGAAAAAGTGTACTGCTTATGAGTGCTGTCCTGTTAAATGAAACAAGAGTCAAAAGGATCATGTGAAGATGGAAGAAAGGGGCCTAAGAAAGAAGTGGAAAGAATAGACAGTAAAAAAATAATATAAATTTGCCATCAAATGTCTCTTGATTTGAAATCCTTATGTGAGGCTACTTTAAATTCCGTTTAAACTTGGCAAACCAGTCATGTCTGCGCAGTGAAAACAGAGAGAGTCTTTTTTCAACCAGTGAATTTTATTATGAAAACAGTACCCGAGCGCAATCAACTTCTGGTTCACTGGTTACCATTGGCCAACAACCCACTTAATCAAACAGAAAACCCGGTGCACATAGTTAATATATCAAGGGAAAGCTATTATGGAAGAGTAGGTATAAGAAAGTTTGGGCCATGTTTCTCTGGATATTTTTTTCTCTAGCAAGCATGGGAAAGAGGAATTCTAAGGCCTTTTATCTTATCAGGGACCCACATTGACTGAAATATGCACATATGTAAATAGGAATGTAGAGTCCCTCTCCTCTCCCCTTTTTGACTTTTAAAGATACTTATTCTTTTGTTGAAATCTTCCTAAATTTTATTGGTATTGAAACAGAACATGGGTTGAGCATAAGACCCTCCGAAAACAATTTTTAAAAGCATAACAAACAAAGCACACAGATACACACACATACCACACACAAACCTGAATACACACTCTCACCTCCTTGCGGATGGGTTACTGCCCTTACAGCAGCTAGATCGCATCACAGCACAAATCCAGGCTGGAACGGAGCCAGTACAGGGCCGGTCACCAAGATCGTGTCAGTATAATTTCAGAGCAAAGTTAGATCTATAAAGTGTCACAACAATTGTACACCTTCTCTAGAGAGCATTTCTCAAGACAGAGGGCAATATGCAGGCGGTCAGAGGAATATATATTGCCAATTTTTTCCAGCAATACCAAATCTGTCATCTTTGGTCTAGTTTGGATTAAAGTATATTCAATGGAATGATGTGGGAATACAAGCATTTTTTTTCTTTTTCCTTTCCTTCTCTCCCTTACTTCCCCCTCCTTCTCCCTCCCTTTTCTCCTTTCCTCCTTCCTCCCTTCTTTCCTTCTTCTTCATTGTTTCCCCTTCCTTCCTTCCTTCCTTCCTTCCTTCCTTCCTTCCTTCCTTCCTTCCTTCCTTCCTTCCTTCCTAACACTACACAATTCGTTTACTGAGTAGCTTTTGGAATAGAGCTTATTTACAATTACCCACTATTTATGTCTGTAGCATTTCTAGTAAGTGTTTACACTGCATTCTACCTGTGCCCAGATTTATCGGTGGATGTTTAGTAGTTAAATAAGTAAACATTTCTTTTCAAATTAACATACTTATTACAAATTTTTAAATTGCATTTTGTATTTCCTCTTAAATAAAGAACCATTTTTACCTTCATATAGTTTGGTTCATATTTTTTAATGCTTATTTCTTATTGACCTGTCAATATTCACATTTATCTTATATTCACCAAATATTTGTCGAACTATTATTACATATCTAACTTTTGATAATCATTTGGGAGTAAAGACATGTGCCAGACAGTCCCTGAAGGTATACACAAATATTTGCAGTACAATATACAAGTAGGACAATGGGTGTTTACACAGAATACTTGGGGAACAGGATATTTTTATAAACGTTTACTACAAAAGGTAAAGAAAATTCTACAGAAACGCTTCACATTTAAACATGGGATTTCAGGGTGAGCTAGAGCTTCTCAAGAAATGAAAGTGGGAAGGTAAGAGTACAGCATGTCAGGAGCAATCCACTATGACGCTAGGGGCCTGGGAGGAGAGGCCAGAAGTATTTACTTATTAGCGAAGAATTACTGCTACCAGGCACTATGTTATGTTTTGGGTACTATTCTTCCTCACTGGAAATGCAGTCATGAACAAAACTGAAGGAACATGCATCCTTAATGGGCCTTAATTCTGTTTGGCTTACATTGACTTTTCTCTCTGGAGAGTCTCGAATGCTTTTCTAAGGAGTTTGATATTCATCTAACAGAAAATTAGAAGCCATTGTGGTTTTATTAAGCTTGTCAATAACATGGATAAACCCACATATAAGAACAACTGTGTCATTTGAACAGATTAACTCTAAGGAATAATGAAATATGAAGTAATATTAAAAAGTATGAAAAAAAGTAAAGAGGAAGCAGATGTAAAGAGGAGGGAATATACCAGAATGGTTTAAAAGATAGAATTTATCTGACTTGGGGACTAATGGAATAAGACTCCATAAGACCTGACAAATATGGATTTGACATTTCTAACTGAAGTGATTGAGTCTTCCAAGCTGGGAGGGCTATGGGCAAAGTTAAATCCTATTTTGAAGTCCTGGGATAGAGAATAAAGAAATGCATATTTGGGGTGAGTGTGGAAGATGGAGAGGAAATGAACTATCATGCTGGAATACTGATGTTTGTAAAACCTAGGAATTGGGAGAAAATCTTGAGCTGAACCCTTGTGGCTCCATCTAAGGTGCGTAGTAGCTGAAATTCAGGAGATGGAAAGAGATCCTGTGTGAAAAAGAGGCAGCGGTATCAGATTTTTAAAAGCAGAATACAGACTATTTTAAAAAATATTTATTTACTTTTACAGGGGAAGGGAGAGAGAAAGAAAGGGGAAGAAACATGTGTGGTTGCCTGTCAAGGACCCTTTACTGGGGACCTGGCCCACAACCCAGGCATCTGCCCTAACTAGGAATTGAACCAGGACCCTTTGGTCCTCAGGCTGGTGCTCAATCCACTGAGCTACACCAGCCAGGGCCAGTTTTTGTTTATGTTTGTTTTTGTTTTTGTTTTAATACGAAGCCCCTTAGAACTGGAAACAATATCGTGTTGAACTTGTGGTTGTTCTGGTTATTAGATTGAAGATGTGTGGTTGGAAAGGCCTGTATCTCTAACATAAAAACATTAGACTCTATCCCAAATTATTTTTATGCACATCAAATATGAGATTCCCTTAAATGTGGTTTTTGCTTCATAAACGTTTGTTGCATAAATGATCATATTCTGAATTAATTATACTTCGCTTTTTAAATCAATCAACAGTCGATATTTTAATTGTGTATTGGGTGCTCAATATCAGGCTAGATATTGAAGAACTACCCCACCTCACATTTGTGTGTTGCTCAGAAACTGACCCTGGAATTAACGGTCTGATGGTTGGGTATATTTGTTTCTGTGTTAAACGCACCTTCGAAATTCTTCCCAATTTCATCTTCAGGTTATACTCTGCATGGCACGGAGAACTTAGCTTTTGGCTTTTTGAAAGAATAAGTTATAAGCCAATCTAGCAGGTGAGTAGAGGACAGTAATATGGTTAGGGTTTTCAGTAGTTTCCCTGGAAAACAGGACTGATGTTTCCATTATGACACAAAGCCATAAATACAGCTCTTGACTGCTGCGTGCTATGTTCTCTCTCCCTTATTCTTTGTCTATCGTAGCAAATTTTCCAGGGCTTGACAATCACTGTTGATCTGAGAGCCTGTAATTTCGAGAATGATGCAGGGGCTCCATCTCAGGGTGTAAACATTTCATTCACTTGTGCGCCGATAGACCGGCCTGGTGTAATTGCAGAGAGAGCAATTTGTTTCTTTCCCCTCTCCTGCGAGCGGAGAAAATACCCGGCATGCTTAGAAACCTACCTTAGGGAATGCCTTCACTAAAGCAGTTCCAGAGTGAGGGAATTGTATGCCTGGCTTCAGAACAAAAATGATGGAGAGCCGTACTTACACAACCTTGCTTCGTAGTGTGAGATATTCTGGGGTCACGTCTGCGGCGGGGCAGCGGGGACGCAAGCAAACAAGGGGTACTATCATGGGAATGCGATGAGTTTTAAACTTTCTCTATGAATGTTATTTTTGGTCGTTCTCTTTATTTGTTCACAGGATTCAAATACTTAAAGAAATAGTTTATGCATTTGCCTTGATGGAAAGAAATTAAAGTGGACTCCATGAATGAGCGTTTTTATTGTTAATTAGTCTTTTTCTGCACGTGTGTGTGTTGTGGGGGAAGAAGCCCCAAGGAATGACTATACCACTGATGACAGAATCAATCAAAATCGATGTAAGCATAGTCAAGATCACGGTGTGTACATCCTACCAGCACCCACACTTAACCAAAAAGACAGTGGCGATGAGCCTTAAGTGCCTTGCAGCTCCTAAGTACAGGGACCTGGGAGATCCACTCCCTTCCCTCTCTGTTCATAAAGTTCCCGCTGACATTTTTTTCTGTAATCTCTGTGTCTGTTGTAAGACCAATATAAAATATAGTTTGTGTTTGCCTTGGTTTTCCACTTTGTAACTTGCTGCTTTCAGATTTTTAATCTCTTCCTATCTGCACTATAGTTTCTATTTTATATGCAGTGAACATGTGTCATTTTTATACCTAGAGTAAAACTTTTGACCCATCTCATCATTTTCATCTATGTTTTCTTTAAAATAATAATGGCATTTTTCTCGCTGGGGTCAGTGACCTCAAAACCAAGAGGGTACATGGCACAGCCCTGCCACGTAAGACGGCGGAGAGTGAAGACGTCGGGCTAAACCGATGGCATGCAAATAGCAGTGCGCTTTTGTGATCAGAACTTTATCCCATTTTCTCTTTAAACAAAAAGTAAAAGCTGCTGTTCTTTCTCCTAAGGAAACTAAGAAGGAATATTATTGATTAATTTGTCCAATAAGTACTTATTGAGCCCTTTACTACATGCCAGGTACTGCGCTACAATATATCTCAGGAAAATCTTGCTTTTGGTAATGAGATTATATGTAGGTGGCTTAGGGTATATACTGCCTACGAGGGTAGCATTTCAAATGGAGGAAAGGATTCAGGGGAGGGGGAATTAACTGGGATTCTTATATGCACTATTCCACTGGAGAAATATAATATTAAAAATATATTGTATAGTATAATGTAAATTTATATTTGGAAATACCCCAATCCTTTTTTAATGCAAATTTTAGAGCGTAAAACACTGCAAATTTTTTTGCTGGGGTGACATGCAATGTAAAAGATTAAAGAACTTTGCATTAATAGTGTACTTTTTAACATGTCCATCCCCCACCCACTTCCTGATATTCTGAATATGCCTGAAATAGAATTCAAGGAAAACCAACTTAAAATTCAAGTCCATAAATGTGGTCAGGAAGGCCC
The DNA here is from genome assembly GCA_004027475.1 of Anoura caudifer. Taxonomy (NCBI): domain Eukaryota; kingdom Metazoa; phylum Chordata; class Mammalia; order Chiroptera; family Phyllostomidae; genus Anoura; species Anoura caudifer. Next base: position 23,596 of record PVKU01005430.1, read on the forward strand.
TGGTCAGACTCCAGTCTCTTTTCAGCCTGCAGAATGTGCCATGTCAGCCTCTGCACCTGTTCAGATTCCCCTCTTTCCTTCCTCCTCCCCATAGTCGTTGACATTTTATCCTTCCCAAGACCCCTGCTCCTCGACTCTTCCTGATTGGCAGTAGTATTGCTGATACTCTTCATCACTAATGCTTTGGCTAGAGATTCAGGTTAAAAGTGGGGGGAAAAAAAAAAAAACCCTTGACAAAGCACACAAGTGCCAAGCATCACACGAGCATTTTTACGTGTAGCATCTGTTCTGTCACCAGGAGACATTAATGTCACCATCATATATTCAAGCAGTTTACAGCTCGAACGATAGATTACTCTTTTAGGTCACCATCAGTCAACGTTTGTTGTACTTAATGGGTTTTTTTTTTTTTTATGTTGTTCCAAAGGACAAAAATATGCAAACGGAAGTCAAAACAAGGGTCATCATAAAAATATGAGGAATGTTACAGCTTATTCTTCAAGAGCTGCAGCAAGGCATTATTTTTCGAGGACAGTCTTTAGTTGCTTCTCTCCCACCTTCTTCTCTTCCCGTCTCCTGCTCTTTCTCTTAACCTGTATCTCACTCTCTCTCAAATGTTGTCTCACAGTTGCCTCTATCCTCTTATTTGCTATATTCATCTCTCTGTATACTGGCTTTCTCTGCAGCAATTTCACTGTCTATACCTTTTACTCTCAGCTTTCCCTTAACTCTGCCTCATTATTGAGTTGATTCTTGCCCTAAATCTAGCACTGTAAGGCTTAACACTCTAAACTGAACATTTTCAAGATAAAATCTGATCACCGGAGCCCAACATCATCTCTGAGTTGAGAACCTGTGGTCAGTGTGTGGCTTGGTGACACGGAATAGAAGCCTGCCCAGCTAGACCCATGGTGTCATCCTGGACTGCCAGCAGAGTACGGTCTTAAAGGAGGGAACATGGAGAGGAGGCCATCCTAACTACAGTGGCAGGATCAGGCCAACTCTCTTCTGATGTCAGCCCTGTGTTCTTCCCCCATAGCAGCCTGAGTTGTAGCCATTTTTGGATTCCCACAGCATTCTACTAAACACCTGGAAATTGCAGACGCTGATGCATTGCTGGTTGGTGTGATGACCTTGAAGTGATTAGACTAACATTGGGCTGGTCATGGACATACCCTACTCTTTCTATCTGAAAGCCAGCTTTCAGTTGGGTGCCATCTAGGACCTGCTTGAGCCAAGCCCCTAGATAGGGACAGAGGGAATAAGGAGACAGAAGGAAGATTTTTAGATACTTGATTAGGTTGCATGAATAGCATCATGACCTTGAAATAAAGGGAGAGAGCAGCGACATGCAAAGCCATCCTGCCATATGGTTATTTGTCATTCTTGTGTGGTTGCCAAAGAAATCAGTAGAAATAAAATTAAAAAGAAAAATTAAGGCAGAAGCTGTACCAGGAGAGCAGAATATTCAAACCAGAGGCAAGACACTTTCTCTGTCCTTTCTCTAAATCTAAACGGATCAGGACACAGCACAGTGTTTTGGAGACTGCCCTTCCTCTCAGAGCCCCAGAGACATGGGACCAGTGAATTAGAGATTGGAGGTGAATCTTCAGAAGTCACCAGCTCTAGATATTCAGGCACTGTGCCATCTACTTTTCTCCTGCAACTCTACAATATAGTCTTCCCTTAAATCCTCTTTTGCAGTGTTTGCTAATTATGGTACAGGAACTAGAAAATCAAACTTATAGAGGTTTCATTTTTCTTTCTTTTTCTCTTGCAGTTCAGGCCTTCTTCCTTTCCCCTCCTACACACCCTGGGGAGTCCCGAAAGAAATTCAGCTAGTTTGCCAGTCTGATCTGCACTGCAATTTGGGCTGGCAAACACTGCAGAGTTATAAGCTCCATCTTATTTTTTTTTCCCTCTTTTGTACCATTCCCTGTTCTATTTACTTATCACCTTGAATGTTTACAATCCAGTGAGAGGTCATATACATTTATTAAACCTCCCTGGTTTTTTCTTCCCTTTAAAAAATTATGTTATTTTTAGTTATCCTTTCAACTTTCTCTGATTTTCTGAATGGTTCCTCCAGGCTCTCATTATTTGGATCTCCTAGTGACTTAATCTCCACAGCATAGGGCTTAGAATTTCTGTAGCTGAAACTGGTGCATTAATCGCTTGTCTAGCCTTAAAGGGTTTAGGGCAGAGCCTCTTTCAATGGAGCTACTGCCTAAGTGGTTTCCACGGCAGCAAGGAAACCACATCTGGTCACCTCTCTTGAAAGCAATCTGCCCCTTACCAGCAGCTCAGCTTTGGGGTCACGGCAGAGCCAGTCCCGTGGGAGCTGAGGGATATTAGCAGCAAGAGGACCAGCAGCCGTGTGGACGCCATCCAAGGTGGAGACATCTTTTCTGTGGTTTCTAACCACAGGCCGTACCAGGAAGAGACATGTCAGAGCTCACACAATGTCCCCTGCATCCCCCTTTGTTTAACGCTAATCACGAGTCTCGTGTGAATCAGCTGGTAAACCTGCAGATTAATTTCTTCCCGTATGTCTGTCTTGGAATTTTTTCATGGAGTTTTTAATTTCCACCCCACTACTTTCTGACCTCCTTCTCCATTCTTCTCTTTCCTCTTTTTTTGTGCATAGATACGAACTGGGAGCCCTCATTCATACTAACTGGATTTTTCCTTAGTAATAATAGAACAGAGTCTTTTCTATTCTTTAGAGATAAGCTTATTTTAGGTAAAAATCTTCCCAGAGTATAAAAGAAATTTCTTCTGGATGTTCTACACTACTTTAAATGTGTCTTTTCTGTAAGCTTTGCCAATTTTAACTTTGAGGACAGGGTTTCTGTTAGGCTCATGATGAATTTCCCACAGTTCCCAGAAAAATATCTGGCATATATTATGACTAGTAGTTATTAAATCCATGCATATGACCCACCTGTAGAGTGGCCAGGAGGAAACATGTCAGAGCCCATGATATTTATCTGTGAAAACATGGATGTCTGATCCATTGGCTAACACAGAGCTCTATTATGTAGTATCTACTGAATAAAGCAGGTGCTACACTCATGTTGAGTCCAAGGGGACTTGATCATTGAAATCCTTGACCTGAACAGCTCTTCTCAACCCACTCTTCTGTAATCACGATTTCCTCATAAGTACAGCCCTCCCGGCTCATTCTCTTCTTTTGTTACTTGCTTTGTCCTTTGTTCTTGCTGCTCATTATGATTTCCCCCATGATGACCTGGGTTCCCTTCATTAAAGCTCTTGTATTTGCCATGTCTATGGCTTCCTAGATGGACTGAAACACAAGTTCTTCTTTTAATAACTTCATGTTAGTATTTTGGATCTCCTGCAAGGCTAGCTAGCCACACCCTTAGAGGAACCCCTGGACCAGGGGTGTCCAAACTCTTGCCATCCCTGGGCCAAACTAGAAGAAGATGAGTTGTCTTGGGCCACACATTAAATATACAAACACTATCAAAAACAATAAAATCTCATAGGTTTTAAGTAAATTTATGATTTTGTGTTGGGCCACATTCATCGCCATCCTGGGCTGCATGCAGCCCGTGGGCTGGGGGTTGGACACCCTTGCTAGACATTACCAGTTGTCCTTAATATTGTCATACTTAGAGAAGCAGACAATGCACACTAAGGGGGAATGAGTACTGAGCCTGGACCCTGCACAAGGGGACCGCAGCTCACACCAAAGACCTATGCATTAGGTTAAAAGTTTCAGTGCATTTGATGACTATTTCTGTTGAAATGTTTTCCTAGTTGCACTTCAATTTTTTCAGACCTACAATAATTTTGGTGGAGAGTGAGATAGTAAAGTATTTATTGCACAAAAATTTCCCTAAAGCTAAGCTGGAACTCCTTTTGTCAAACCTTCTCACTCTCAAGTTTTAGTGACAATATTGATACCAATGAACTTCAACTTGCACCTTCAGCTTTCATCCTTTCTGGGACCACAAGATCCTATCAGGGTTTACCATGAGTAATTGATTTCTAGCACCAATGTAATGCTCATACAGCAAATAAAGATTAAATAAATGAACTCTTTTGCTACTAATTATGACTTCCTGAAAGTCATGCTGTCATCCAAAACACATTTTAATTATTCAAAACATATTTACTGAGCAAATATAAAACAATAGGCATTTTTTGTCTAGGCACGAGTGAAGAATAACACAGACATCATCTTCATCCTCACTGAGTTTAGCTTTTAATAAAATTGTCAATAAAATGTATTATTTCTTCAAAATCAAATTATTTAGACAATGTCCTGACTCACCTCTATTTAATCTTCAAATCCTTTAGCATTGTGTTATTGTACATAGTATATATTTAATAAGACCATCTCTACAGATACCACTGATGTTAGAAGCAAATTGCCAAAGCCAGATGTCATCACCAGGAAAGCAAAGACTGGGTGTTCTCCCTGACACCATGATTTTGCATAAGCCCATATGCTCTTACTCTCAACTGTAAGAGCATATGAAGGAGAATCAGGAAAAAAGACAGAGAAAACCTTGAATTTGTTGAGTTTTAATACAAATCGATGGATAAAGCATCACATTGAACTATTTATCAAGCAAGACAAGATTATGTTCCTTTTATATAAAATTGGCACTCAATTTAGAAATAATATTTGATTTCTTTATAAGCAAATATAATAAATGCATATTTATAAAATATAAATATATACAATAAAACATAGAATGTGCTTTTAATTTGAAACTTATGAAAATTATACCCAGTGCATTTGATTTTGTACTGTGTATTTTCTTTTTTAAGAGAAATAAAAATAAATCATAGAAAGTAAAAGAAAGAAAAAATGTGCTAAAGAAAAGGGGAGAAGAAGTTATAAAAGACACCAAAAATGAAGAGATGAGGTAAACATGGGGGGAAAAGTATCTTCCCCTCAAAGAGACTTACTTTAAAGGGAAGATACAGATGAATTCCTATTTTACTCAGAAGGCAGTTTCCCCAGCTAAAATATCTGACATGCTGGCATTGAATAACAACTTGTGTTCCTTATTATTCTGTCCTCTAAGTTCCTTTGGTGTTCTCTTATGATACTCTGCATTTGTTGTTCTAGAGTACTTCATTATGTCTAAGTCATATGTTTTGGGAGACTGGGTATCAGATTAGCTGAAGAGGAAATGGGGGAGGAGAAAGAGTTGGAGGGAGAGAAGAAAAGAGGGCCAAGGAAAGAGAGAGGGAGGGAAGGAAGGAGGAAATGTAAAAGGAAGAAGGAAATAAAAGGATATAGAAAAAAGGGGAGAAGGAAGGAAGGGAAGAGAAAGGAAGAAATAGGAAAAGTGGCAAATTCCTAGGGCGGCTAATTTTAGAAAGTTATTCCTGAGAGAATCAAAAAATTGTCCAATATGCTTGCATAAATACTGTTTTGTTTTGTTTTTAACCAAATCCGTTTTTTCCCACATTTTCTTCCCACAATGTCAGTTCAAAAGTGCTTCTGAGACATAATTTGGTAAAATCAATAGAGCCAGTCAATCCTATTTCAAGTCACTGAAGAGCACATGTTCTCTCTGTAATAAAGGACGTTATCCTCTTCTGAATGAGATGAGTGTGGCTGAAGGCTGGGGAGGAGACAAGAAGCACTAATGCACTGCAGCGTTTAAACAAATCAATGTACCACTCTACCTTGAAAGCCACCAAACAAACATTTGATACCCAGCAGGCCCAGCACTTAAAGGAGCTCCAGGCAGCCACCAGGCCAGCCATTTATTTTCATTCCTTGATACTTTCGGAACATCATTAACAACAGGGAAGCATTCAGACGACAAGTGGGCTGAATTCACATCTGTCTAGGTAACTGTGAGAACTAATCTGTTTGGAATACTAGGGAGCTGCTTAGAATTTCGCCTGTGCTGATGCCATTATCCCGGCCAGATTGACTGTAAACACTATTGCCAAAGGGGTTGCTTCAGCTTTGTCTGTCTCTGAGAAAACTTTTATTATTTTATTGTTCCCTGCAGAGAACTATCAAGGACTGACTCTGCATTCCCAATTCAGTCCATGCTTTTCCAAGCCATTTATTCTTCTCATGAAAAATGGGATGCCACTGAAACAAACCTTCCAAGACAAACCACAAAGTGACAGGCAACACAGTATCTCAAAGCCTTCTCTACATGCACTTAAATGTGCTTTTTTTTTTTCCTTCCCCCAAAGATAAATCCTTTGGGTAAATAATCAACCAAGGTCTCTATTTTCTCTTTTGCTTTCAGAGTGCGTCTTCAAGCTTGGTAAATTTTTTAGCAGCTGTCAGAGTAAATTTATTATAAGAGATGTCTATGTTCTTATGTAATCCAGAAGGGAAAGTCCTGGTGATGGGTTTTATTTCAGTTTTTGAAGACTAGATGTCTAGCATGGTTAGGATGCAATAATACAGTCGACAATATGAGACCTCCAACTGTCATGCATTATGTGGTAATGAATAAAAGCAGATTGTCCTAAATCGCACCACGTGCAACATCCCTTCAGTCACACAGCCAAGAGCTACGAACGGAAAGAAACCAGCTTGTTTGAAATTATATATACATGTTTTTGAAGATTAAACAGGGAGTGGATTAATTTTAGGAAAAAATAAAGCAATAGTTTGTCTGTTGCTGTCGTGCATATTTTTTAAAATATACATGGAAAGAAACCAAAAAACATGTTCCCAAAGATCAATGAATAATATGCGTAAAACAGAAGACAACCATACATAAAACAAAGAGAACGCTGATATCTGCTTCTTGTGGAGTCTGGGGAGGACCCCCTGTCATCATTGAGGGTAAGAGTGCAGGGCGTCCTCAAAGTGTGGATGATGGATTACACAGCAAAATGTTTCATGACTCAGATGGTTTGGGACTAAAACAATTTTATGTGTATAAAAATTAAATATAACATGGGGCATATACACACAGTCATAGATTTATAGCTAACCATTGAATTTCTCTGTGTGCCTGCTGCAAACCTCTATCACAGACAACTAGATAAATTACCTGTGGAAATATCTAGTCTGGATGTGTTTAAAAAGATATAGATTTATTAAATGAAAGCATTTAAAGCAAAACCCAAGGCTTCTCTTCTGGAATATGCATGCATATTTGCACAGTCAGAGAAAAAGTTCCATAGAACATATAAAATAATTTTAAGGAACAAAATCTCATCAAAGGGAACATAACCTTAAGTTAATGGACTGATAGTGTAATAAATAGCTATGTCCAATCACCTTCCTGAACTTTCTGTTAATATATATAGCATGGCCATTTAGCTCAAGGGTCAGCAATCTGTATGACCTGTGGACCAAATCCAGCCTACCACCTGTTTTGGTAAATTCTATGAGAACCCAGTCACACGCATTCTTTTACACTTTATCTATGGCTGCTTTCATGCTACAAAAGCAGAGTAGCTGCCACAGAGATGGTATGGCCCACAAAGCAGGAAATATTTACAACATGGCCCCTTAGAAGAAAAGGTTTGCCAATTCCTGGTTTACATAGGTTTGCCTGTGAACATGTTTGCTTGATTAAAATCCTAGCTCAGATAAGTGACCTACATAATGTTATTTAGTTTTTTGTGCCTCAGTTTCCTCATCTTTAAAATGGGGATAACAATGGCATTATCCAGATAGAGTTACTAGAAGAATTAAAACAACCACCTGCACGTGGGAAGATGTACATGATACGATCAAGCATGGGCATGCAGTTACAAGAGCAAATACGGCTAGTTGCGAGAGTATTTTCAGGTAGGATTCTTTTCCTGAATTTCAAATTTTAAATATTTTTTGCATATGTATGTGTGTATAATGGAATACTACTCAGCCATAAGAAAAGATGAAATGCTGCCATTTATAACACCATGGATGGATCTTGAGGATATCGTGCTAAGTGAAATAAGTCAGAGAGAAAGTGTCAAGAACCATAGGATTTCACTCATATGTGGGATATAAAACTGAAAGCAACAAGTAACAAACAAGGGAAACAAACAAAAACTCATAGACACAGATAACAATGTGGTGGTTACCAAAGGGAAAGCGGAAGGAAGGGGGGGGTAGTAAAGGGTAAAGAGAGTCAAATATATAGTTATGGAAGAAAATGTGACTCTGGGTGGTAAACACAGAATGAAATGTACAGATGATGTATCATAGAACTGAACACTTGAAACCTATATAATTTATAGTTTATAACCCCAACAAATTTAATTAAAAAAGAACTAAAAAAGAAAAAGATTATAGGACCCCATCTGTGACATTTGATTAAGAGAAAAACATGGGCTTAGACTTAGTCATCTGATGTCTCAGAGTCCAGGATGGAAAACAGAAACTACATTAGGCATTTCAACAAAAATAACTCATCACAAGAGACTGGAAAATTGACAAAGGGAAAGGAAACACTATTATAAATAGTAACTGCAGGAGGCAACTATATCCTCCCTCACTGCCCACATTCACTATGTTGGTAAAAATAAAGGGAAGAGACTGGGATTATCAGAACCTACCAGCTTGGAGACAGACAAGACAAAGCTGAAATCAGAGTAGCCTCATAGAACCGGGGCTTGGGCCTCTGGGCACTATGCAGCTGGTACTAGCAGCCCTGAGAGGGAGTTAATGAGGCTTGTTCTAGGCATTCCAACACACAAAATTAAAAACTAGAGATTAGAACCATGTCAAATTTCATTTTATGCAAGTGGTATGCCCCAAATGCAAGCTGTTGGCTACTATTGAACAATTCCAACAGCATAAATGAAATAAAGAATGAAAAATTCTTTCTAAAAAAGCCCAGTATTTGAGTTAGACTTACAGATAACATATTAGAGGTTCTTGACGGGCACCAAATTTACAGAAAAAATTCAACATTCCCAGAGAAGGTGCCAGGTTTGGAAGAGGTGTCATGGAAACAGAGTGGTAAGCAGGAGCTGGAAGAGAGAAGGGACACTAATGGTGGGCGGCTGTGTTTGGGAAACAGAGGACTGTTATGGTCTCCCTGTTTCAAAGAAGTCATAGAAACATTAAAGAAAGTGTTTGACGTGGAGGCAGCTTTGGAAGTTGATAGAACAAAGCTTTTCATGACAGGTTTCTTTCTACCAGGAAGAGAAAAAAAAATAAAAGTCACCCACTTGAAGGACTATAAAAGGAGACAATAAACTCATCATTCTCTCCTCTCTTAAATCCATCTTCCCGATAACACCCAGATCACTCCCATGTCACATCAGCCATGTCACACTGCTGCTTAAGTTGCCAATGGAAATTTGGGTACTGTGCGGAACCCTCCATGTCTGCTTTTATATTTTTGTTTTAGCTTCATTTCTGTAACTGCCACCTTACATTTTAGGTTTCAGGAATACTCACCTTTTTCTGCTTTCCCATACACATTGTGCTACTTCTGGGCTCATGTGGCACCTTCTTTCTGGAATAACATTTTCCCCTTTCTTTGGGTAGGTTGCCTAACTTATTTTCATGCGATGAACCTCTGTTTTAGTTTTTCCTAGAGAACCTTTCTAATCTTACCTGCCAAGCTAGGTCTTTCTCCTCTCTATTCTTATTACATTATGTGCATATTTCAATCTTGTCATTACAGCCTATCATTGTAATTATTTATGTTATGAATGCCACCCTTACTGCAGCAAGGCCATCAAAAGTACAACTCACATTTTATTTATGTTTAAATACCAAGCCAGATAGCATGATGTCTGATATGTAGTGAGTACTTATCAAATATGTGCTGAAAGAGCAAAGGCATGAGGGACTTTTACTATTTGCAGTCAAATTTCTGGAATAAGCATGAGTTTACATGACATTCTCAAGAAGATGCTGAGTGTCTTGTTGATAGTGTAGCTGCTACTCAACAGTCCAAAAGATCCCATAAAGGCGGGGGGGAGGGGGAAGAGAGAGAGAGAGAGAGAGAGAGAGAGAGAGAGAGAGAGAGAGAGAAAAGAAAGAAAGAAAGAAAGAAAGAAAGAAAGAAAGAAAGAAAGAAAAAGAAGAAGAAGAAGAAGAAGAAGAAGAAGAAGAAGAAGAAGAAGAAGAAGAAGAAAAGGGAAGTTAAGGGAAGGGGAAGAGAAGAGAAGGAGGGAGGGGAGGGGAGGGGAGAAGGGAAGGGAAGGGAAGGGAAGGGAAGAGAAGAGAAGAGAAGAGAAGAGAAGAGAAGAGAAGAGAAGAGAAGAGAAGAGAAGACAAAGAATAATGAGTTGGGAAGCACACTTTTGCCAAAAGTTTCTGCTATACTGTTAGTAATGACTAGAGAAAGAAAGGTCTTGGGAGTCAGTTAGTGCATACATTTATGCACCATTTAAGCTGTTGATGATAATGGTTTTCTAGTTAACTTCCTTCTCTGTTTTTTTTTTCTTATGGAAATACCTGGGCTGCAACTCCTTAAACAAATTTGCTTTAGTTCAGTTACTTAGAATGTTAGAAATGATATGCTCTATAGAGCTGTAAATCTTAGAGCAAGTGATGCCCTAGCTGACCAGGGTAATTCCGACTATTTTCCTATACTGTTGCTGCTCTCACACCAGTCAACAGAGAATATTTTATTAACATTTTCATGGGACTTACTTTTCTGTTCACTTACAAAATGTGTATGGCCAAAGAGAAGCTCTTCTACTGATGGTGGCCATGGGGAAGAATAGAAAGTGGGAAGTCAATTTTAAGAATTACTCGCTTGTGCCAGGCACTGTGATTGATACACATATATGTATTATTGCATTTAATCCCTGCAACAACTCTTTGATATAAATATTACCGTGTCTGTTTTAAAGATAAGGAAGCTGAGGCTAATAAAGTTGAAGTAATTTGACTTAACATATTGCTGCAAAATTTACTTTTATAAAGGTCAATGGCTTAAAACAAGCACCGTTTTTCACCCCTGTAATTGTGTGGATCATCACTTTGGTTCTTCACCTGGCCTCCCTTTGGTCAATCGTGTGGCTATAGTCATCTGATCGCCCAGCTGGGGCTGGATGGCATCAGATGAGGTGACTCAGATGTCTAGTGGTTGGAGATGACTATAGGCTGGGCTATGTATTTCCCATAGGCTAGTCTAGTTTGTCACGTGACAGCTGAGTTCTAAAAGCAGCAAGAGAAGAGGTAAGTCCCAATGCACACTTTTCAAGAGTCTCCTTGTGTCAAGTTTGCTAATGTCCAATTGGTCAAAGCAAGTTAACTGGAGTCAAGCCCAGAGTTACTATGGGAGGAAATTTAGTGAAGGCAAGGATACAGAGAGGCAAGGCTCATTGGGAGTCATTACTGTGAGAATCTCACACACTTCATTAAGTGGCTGAACTGATTTTATTTGTGTGTATTTATACATCTCCCCTTAGGAGATATCAGTTTCCTTTTGATTTCACGTAATTACTTTAAACTTGTTGTGAACTATAACATTCTAATTTTTACATATTGAAATACTGTTAAGGATCTTATTTGGATAAGTGTTAGCTATGATGCAAAGAGATAATGAATTTCTAATAAAAATTTGTCAAAAATTAAGCTATGTCACATATAAGAAATAATTTAACAATGTGATTGTTTTAAGATATTTGGAAGTTGAAACCTGTATATAATTTGCAGAAAAAGCCAATATACCACACCTATTTTTCTACCATTTACATTTATATAATTTTCTACATCTTTAATTCGAAGACTAGATTATAAAAGAGAGCAAAGCAGAAAAGCATATTTTAGTATTTCGAAGTAGTAAATAATATAGCTTTTCTATTCAAAGTTTCCTAGGGGTGTCATGAGGGAGAGAGAGAGAAATTTGGGGACTTTGAAAATTTTCAGGGGATAAATAATTTACTACTCAAGATTCTTGGACTAGCAGCATCAATGTCTCCTGGGAGATCTTTGAGAGGCAAAGTCTTACCACTCCCCCTAACTTCACCTCCTGGATCAGAACCTGAAGTTTTATAAGATTATCAGGGGGTTTATATACATGTTAAAGACTAAGCAGCATGGTGGTCGACCAGTTGTCCCTGTGTTCAGAATGTAAGAAAGCCATCTCATTTAATTGTTGCTTTGTATGCTTCACTGATTAGGAAAAAATATAAACAAGACCCCAATCCTCCATCCTATGTGACAGGTGATTTGTCTTCTTTTCCATAGTTTTAAGAAACCCCAAACCCAGTAGTTACTGTGAATAGTGCATTTTCAGGTCATCTCACCCTGGAGCAGCTGGCTTCCCTCACCTGAGCCTAACTTTGAAGCTTTGCATTTACACTTTGATGAATTAGCCACTTACAGCTTTCCATCCAGGGCCCTCCTCACATATAACTTTAAATGCCTATTAATTTGATTTTGATCACGAATCCTAAATTTTAATATATACTGACCACAGTTATCCTAGGTCAGTATTCTCCCCCCCCCCCATCCATTGGTGTGATGTAGCATGCTACTATTCTACTTTTTATTAACTTCCCTTGTTTTGATCTCTGGCCTCATTACTTCACCTTAAATTGCTAAAGCAGGAACTTTATGTCTAGCTCATTCTGTATTGCATTACTTCTCAATATGTTGTTATTTGCTCTCTATCCTTGACACTTCTCACCTCTGTTTTCCCCTCTCAGCAATTCTTGCTACTTTGTGGCATGTTCCTTCTTTTAGGTCATTAACATATAAAGTGGAAAAAAATTGGCCTTAATATTGACCCTTGCAGTTCTCTATTTTCTGGTCTTCTGACTCCTAAATGGTTTCCACAACCACATGCTCTTTTTATAACAAATAATTCAGCTCTATCTGTACTTAAAAATGCTAAAAAAAGTGGGGGGTTGAACTCTATTATTTTTAACTATAAAAGCATGATTTAGCCAGGCTTTTTGAGTTTAATGAAGTGTAACTCATAAAAGATTATACTTGGCCATTGTACTGGGGAAGCAGGCTGCCTAGCCAGCCCAGCTGGGGAGAGGGCCAGGAGAGGATAAAAAACCATAAATTCACTTGGCATTACTACCAGTTCTGAGAAGTCTTTATAAAAGCATATGAAAACATTCTAAAATGACTAGGGTAAAGCACTACTGAGGAAGTCAGAAAGATCGATTGGGTTTCTCTTTTCCAAAAAAATAATTCTCATGCCACTATTTCCAAACCAATTACAAAACTCCAGTTAGTCAATCAAAGTTTCATTGGCTGTCTTTTGCTCTATAGCAAATGGTACATGGGCATGCAGTGCCAGAGAGAAAACACTATGATTGTTACCAGGGTGAAAATAGAAGAGTGCTTAAGGAAACTCCCAAACTAGAAGAGCTGGAAATCAGGTGGCAACCTGAGGTCAGAGATTGAAGCCAGAAAGATTGAAGTTTAAAACTTGATTTCATAGCTTCTTGGCATTTGCTTACTCTACTAATGAACACTAACGGAATGAATCTTCAATCATACCTCATTTCTATTTGCCTTTGTGTTTCTTCTTTCAAGGGTTATACACACACACGTGTGTGTATATATGCATATATATATATCCTATATTTAACACAATACGTAAATTTAGTGGATTTATCTATTCTCTTTATAGACTGTGATATGTAAGGTGAGACAGGAAGCCTGGCTAAGTTAGGAGTCTTTTTGTTTTGTTTTAATCTTAGAACAAAAAAATAGGAGTAAGAGGAGGAGGAAAAGTACAGTTTTGGGCCTTCAGAATGGATTCACTTTAGTCAACTTACATAGCTGCTATAGCTTACTACCTTGGACAGTCCATAAGCAAATTTCATAGTATATATTCAATTACAACAAAAATATATATTCATTTAAAGAAAGAAAAAATTCAGTAAAGGTTGCTTTGCTCATATAGGAGCTCTAATATTCACTAGCTGTTTATGGAGATAATAAAAATATGGAATATAATTTCACATGAAAGACATAATGGCTTATTAGATAAATATGTATGGTTTTAATTCCAACTCAGCCATTAGAAAGTCCTCTGACCTAGGGAATGTAACTTACACATTTTGAGCCTCTGTGTCCTCCTCTAAAAAATTGGGGATAATCACATTTAAAGAAAAGTTTGTACATTAAAAGTGAATAAATGTGAAAGAACAGCGAACACATATATGACTATAATAGAAGTAAGTAAAGGCGATAAGGTTTATTTTCACTTTTAAAAATTGTAATTTTGATCATACAAAAGAATATTTAGATCAGAAAGGAACTTAAAAAGCATGCAGCTTAAATCCCTGATTTTATAGGGGCAGTTATTGATGATGGGTATTCAGTTCTCCGAATGACATGGTTCTGGTCCATAACAGTGCCTCCATCACCACATGTGAAAGGCATGTTGTCATGGCCCCATGAGTCTCAGCGTGAGAAACCAGAACACGAGTGCCCATACTATCAGTTTTTCTGGGTTCAAACCCCAGCTCCATTTCTTACCGAGTGTAGTCCTGGGAGTAAGTTATTTAAACCCTTGGTGCTTCTCCCACCACACATCTCTAAAATGGGCATAGTAAACTAAATTAACTCAATAGGGTGTTATAGGACTAACTAAGTCCATCCACAGCAAACATTTGGGGTGATACTTCACATGTAATAAATATTCAAAAATGTTAACCATTGTTTCTCTTTAAATCTATTGCATAGCAGGAAATTTTCTTTATCCATTTTTTCTTGATTTGTCAATACAATATATCAACTCTTTGTATATGCCTATATTTGATGAGAAAATCCACCCAAAAGAACTTAAAAGAACCTTCATTATCTACTAAAGATCTTGTAACAGCGTTGGAGAGATGACTTGGGAAAAAGATTGAGGATCATTGAAAAATAACATGCACTTATTTTCAGGACTGAGATTTTGCAAAGGGACACGCTTCCAAATCAGAGTAAAGCTAATATTCAGTAACAGGGTGAAGAATATGCCTTTTCCGTGAAGAGAAAAGATGAGTTTCAGCAAAGCATTTGAAAAAGATACCAGGCATGGATAAAAAGACACCATTTCGGAAGCGGGTATGACAGCTGCAAAAGCGCATGAAGAGGAAGGCAGAGGTCGCAAGGTTTCTGATATTTTTGCAGAGTTCTGCTATTATGTACTTCGTCAATAACTGCTTCGATGTAGCCCAGGCAAATCAATTAGGAAATAATTGGCCATATGCCAACACCATGCCAGCTGCGAAAGTACACAGAGAATGAAACATATTCACTTTCTTCCTCTTGGGAGAATAATTCAGCGTTCCTAAGTACGTGGTCAGTGGCATGGAAATTGCTTCGTGCTTCCTGAATAGCCTAAGGCAACTAAAGGATATGTTTTCAGGTACCAATTAGTCAGGTTCATTAGTGTTAGACTTTTACTAAAACAACAAAAGAAGGCCTACATTCACTAGAACACATCATAATGCATGGCCTTAAAATGGGGAGGATAAATGAGAGAAAATGATATAGACTTTAAAAAGATTCTGTAAATCAAAACCTACAGATATTCATTTCATTTTATTGTTTTTTAATAAGGCAAGAACACTTAACATGACATCTCACCACTTAATAAGTTTTAAGTGTATATTACATTATTTTTGACTATAGGTACAACGTACAATAGATTTTGTGAGCTTATTAATCTTGCTTACCTGAAACTTCATGCCTTTGATTAGTAAATCCCCACCATAATGCCCCCCCGAGTAACCACCCTTTCACTCTTTTGATTCTATGAATTTGACCATTTTAGATACCTCATCTAAGTGAAATAATGCAGCAATAGTCTGTCTGTGAACAGATTATTTCAGTTCGTCTAATGTCCTCCAGGTTCATCTATGTTATCCCCTATTACACAATTTCCTTCTTTTAAAGGTTCAATGGTATTCCGTTGTATACACACACCAGATTTTCTTTATTCAGTCACCTGTTGATGCGCCTTTAGGCTGCTTCCACTTCTTGGCTATTGTGAATTGTGCTACAATGAATGTGGCAGTTCCAATGCCACTTTGGTATTCCAGTTTCAGATCTGATGTATAAATACCCAGCAAGCAATGGAATTGCTGGGTCATATGGTATTTCTATTTTTAATTTTTGAAGGAACTTTTATCCAAATTTCCATGGCAGCCATACCATTTTGCATTCATATCAGTAGTGTGCAAGGGTTTGAATGTCCCTGCTTGTCACCAGCACCTGTCTTTTATGTGTATCAACCATCCCAGCTGGTGTGAGGTAATGTTTTATTGGTATTGATTCCCATTTCACCCATGATCAGTGACATTGAGGACTTTTTCATGTACCTATTGGCCATTTGTATGTCTTCCTTTGAGAAATGTCTAACCAAGCCCTTTTTATAAAAGTTATTTTATTGTTGTTCAAGTACAGTTGTCTGCATTTACTCCCCACCATTCCCCACCACCCCTACCAAGCCCACCACCCTCCCTCGCTTCAACACCCACCATGTGTCCTTTATAGATGTTCCTGAAAACCATTCCCCCCATTATGCCCTCCCACCTCCCCTCTGGTTACTGTCAGATTGTTCTGAATTTCAATGTCTCTGGTTATATTTTCTTGCTCTTTTCTTGATTAGTTTCCTGTTAAAGGTAAGATCATATGGTATGTGTCCCTCACTGCCTGACTTATTTCACTCAGCACAATGCTCTCCAGTTCCATCCATGCTGTCCCAAAGGGTGGGAGCTCTTTCTTTCTCTCTGCTGCATAGAATTCCATTGTGTAAATGTACCATAGTTTTTTGATCCATTCATTTACTGATGGGCACTTAGGTTGCTTCCAGCTCTTGGCTATTGTAAGTTGTGCTGCTCTGAACATTGGGATGCATAGGTTCTTCAGACTGCTATTTCAGGGTTGTTTGGATATAATTCCAGCAGTGGAATTGCTGGGTCAAAAGGTAATTCCATTTTTAGTTTTCTGAGGAAATTCCATACTGTTTTCCACAATGGCCACACCAGTCTGCAATCCCACCAACAGTGCACTCGGGTTCCCTTTTCTCCACATCCTCACCAGAACTTGTTTGTGTGTCTAACCAAACTCTTAGCCTATGTTTTAAACTGGGTTTTTTTTTACAATGGAGTCGTAGGAGTTCCTTATATGTTTTGGATATTAACCCTTAAAAATATGACTCAGAAATACTTTTTCCCATTCAACATGTTGCTTTTTCATTCTACTGATTGTTTCTTTTGCTGTGCAGAAGTTTTTGTTAGATGTAGTACCACTTGTTCACTTTTTGTTGTTGTCCCCTATGCTTTCCAGTGTCAATCCATGAAAGCATTGCCAAGGCCAATGTTATGACGTTCGTCCCTACATGTTTTCCTAGGAGTTTCGCAGTTTCAGCTTTTACGTTTGAGTCCTTGATGCATTTTGAGTTGATTTTTGTGTATGATGTGAGATAAGGGTCCAAATTTATTATTTTACACGTGGATATCCAGTTTCCCAGCATCACTGTAAAAGAGGTTGCGTAGTCTCCTTTTGCATGTTTCCTTTTGGGTATTCTTGGCACCCTTGTTGAAGATCAGTTAATCACATTTGCCTCGATGGACCTCTGGCTCCTTTGTTCTGCCCCTTTGGTCTACATGAGCAATTTTCAGGTGGCGTGCTGCAACAGTTTCTTAGAACAGGTGTGCCTTATTGTTCAGGGCCTCCTACTCTGCTGTCTTGCTGATGCTATTCTCCTATAGACATTCTAGCAACCTAAAAGCGTAGGCATTTGGATTGAAATTTCCTAGCTATTAAATTTCTTCCCACGTGTAAGTCAATGTGCACCTGCCTCTGCATATGTGCATGTGTACACATTTTACGGTCACCTCTGCAATGATAGACGAACAGAACAATTTCTATGATTTACAAACTTGTCACTTTGATCAGGAGTTACTTAAAGATATTCCCTTTGTGACCTGGTTTGTCTATTACTTCAACATCATTTGAAGACTACATCGTACCTCCTCCAAATACACGCTCCATTTGAATTACATTCCCATCAACATTTTACACAGAGTAGAATATCCAAGCAAACATTCAGCCTGGGAATGCTATGCCTCACAGTAAATTGAGAATAAATTACCCATGCAGTTCATGCATATCACATTGCATTAAACAAGGAAGCAAATTTATGTAAAAAGGTAGCAACTGTGTTTGCGTTAATGCTAAGTGCATTTGATTGTATCACGTGATGTTTGACTTCATTGGCTAGGAGACAGTGCATATATTATTGGAGAACCTTAAATCAGAATTGTAATATTGCACATTCTACAGATGTCACTTCATAAAGTCAGACATCTATATCTTGATTCTAGAAGGCCTGGAATTTAGAATTGTACCACCAAACAGAGGCTTGGATTTCCACATATTTTCTACTTTCTTTCTATAATCTTGTAAACAAAATAATATGTATGAAATATGCATTGATGTAAGTACATGATACTTACATAAAGCTTATTGACTGCCAATTTTAATGTGCTCTTCTACAACTTTATGTTTTAGGCAGTTCATAAACCTCAGCTACTTCTGTACCAATATGAGCAAATCATGAGAAGGAAATGTATCAATAAACTAATTGTATCTACTTGTGTCCTTTTTAGACAATAGCTTAGTAACTGAAAACTATTAATGCTTTTCTAATTATAAAAGTAATATATACACCTTATAAAATATTCAAGAAGTAAAGAAATATGATGTAATATTTAAACTTTGCACCCATCCTCTTTTGAAATAGGAATCTCAGTCCATGCACAACCCTGACTTGAAGTTGGTGGTTTCAAAGCTTACCCGTTTGGAGGATTTAGCAGAACACTGGTGACAGGCATCAGAAGCAGTATCGGTGGCTTGGTGCCACAGCTACCACCAGTACATTCTGAAACAGAGGCTGTCCCTTCCCACCCCTGCTCCTTCTGGAGAAACAAAGACCATCTTAGTCTCTGCCATTAGGACAGTTATCTAGACCAGGACAGTTACCTGGTGGTAAATATTTATTCCTAAAACAACTAAACATTCTTTTAATTTCTAATTTCTTAATGGTTTGTACTCCTGGACTGTCACCTCAGGAGATGTAGATTTTCTCATGGATATTTATGATATTTCTATGACCTAACACTCTGGGTGAACTGCAGGTGATATTATGATCATGTTGTCAATAAACTTGTCCTGTAGCCCAGTATATATTCCATGATTGATACGCCCATTCAAAAGAAGTCACTGTAATCTGGACAGGTGAGAGTGGGAACATACCAAACACCTTCCAGAGTGGAGAGTCAACAATAAATGAAAAAATGAGTCTAGTGGAGGGATTGAGCAAAAAAAAAAAAATCTCATGCTAAAAGTAAAAACTAAAAAAAGTAAAAATAAAAGAGTCTAAATTACTTAGTACAGTTTCTAGAATATAGAAGGAGCCCAATAAATATCACTTCCCCCTTCCTTCTTCTGTTTTCTTCCTTACACACTTGAAGAACTAGTCTTCAACATATTCTGCTTATGGAAGAGAGGTTAACAGCTTATAAGGCAATAATGATGCCCCCGGAAATTCAGCCTAGTTGCCTGTGCAGTAGTTTTCCGCCATGTTTTCCACCGATGTGTACAGCGATGCCCTCAAGCCCAAAAGGTGGCCTGACTAGATGTAAATCTCCCTTTATTCCTTCCCCTTTGCCAAGATTGTGTCAGAATCCAAGAAAATACATTTATTAGGTCATTAGTTACAGTGCTATACAATGGGGCTTTCAACAAGATGAAGGCACACTAACAGGTCAGGCTATTAGGAAATTATTCTTTTTGGATTTTTCTCCCTTTGAATGCTGTTCTCCATATTTGCCCCCTTACTGTTGTGGAAAGATCATTTCCAATGTAAAGGAGCCCTGCCCTGGCATGGGAAACACTGCAATAGGCATTAGGGATACGTCTCTTTTCTTCCTTCCATTCACTTTCCCTGTACTCTTCTCACTCATGGAATGGAAAAATGTAGGGGGAAAAGATCAGGGTGTGAGCTTCACAGGAAGAGGCTGAGGAGCCAACTAATTATACTTTAAAAAAATGCCTTTAACTGTAAAAGTTAGCCTTGCCTCTAGGCTAGGAAATTTGCTTCCACGTAACTCCATAATATCCAATCCAGTTAATCAGATTTTGCTACGAAAGCCATGCCTTTGCATGTTAATGGTTTTTTTGGGGGGAAGGGGTATAATATCTGAGTATGTTGTACCAAGCATGGGTTCCAGGTAAGTCATGGGCTTGGGGACTTCTACTAGGCTTTGGCAACAGCGAGTATAACAAACACAAAAACTGTTCTTTAGAACAATGACTTTGTATGTGGCTGTTCCGGATTCTCGCTTCCCGGTTTGTAGATCACTGGGTGAGGCGAGTGCTGGTGGGAACGTGTGTTGCTCCAGCCCTCATTTCTCCTGGGCCTGCAGTTACCAGCCCCCCCCGGGGCACATCCTCCCGTGTGTCCACACTTCCCTCATGCCTTGGCAGTTTCTACTCCCTGTTGAGCAGTTGGAAAGACTGTGTTTCTTTTAAGTAGTTTTAAAACCATTTATTTTGGATTTTATCTTTATCAAAAAAATCAAGACGCTCAGATAAGGAAAAAAATAAGAATAATATTACCTTTATATCTTTCAGATTCTTTTATAGGCATGTTGTTATTGTTTGTTTAAATGGAGGAGGATCAGGCATGTCTGTTTCTGTTTGTGGTATGGTATCTATGAATGACAGAGAATTTATTAGTATTTGGACATGATCCATCATAAGTAATCAGTGGTCTGTATCAAGTCATATTAAGTAAGAAGTATATGATAATTTAACAATAGAATCTTACATGAATTAAAATAATTATATGTATAAAATAATAAAGTTTAGTTTTGGAAATCAGGTCTTCACAACATATGAGGTCTGTCCAGAAAGTATCCAGCAATGTACTATCAAAAAAAGAGCTATTTAGTGATACAAGAAACATTGTACATAGGACAATGGCACCTCGGTCCCCTTCAAAGCAGGCACCTCGGGACCTCACACAGTTCTCCCAATTGCCCTCAGCTGCCCCATCGTATTTTCCTGAATCTCACTGGTGATCTGAAATCTCTTCCTTTTCAAAGGTGGTTTTAATCTGAGTAGAGGGGGTAAGTCGCCGGGGTGATTTGATATTTCACAAAAAACTCTGCATGAGACATGATGCATGAGTGGGCGTGCTGTTGTGATGAAACTGTCAATCACCAGTTACCCATAGCTGCAGCCTTCTGAATTATCCAAATAGTTTCTATGAAGGAATTTTCAAGCTTAATGCAAAATTGGATGTCGATTTGTTACTCTGCTCGCCCAATCACTTTGAATGTGGTGGTCACACAGTACACATGCTCACTCAGTGGTGTCTATCACCCCCACTGACTAGTATAGTGAAATGGTCATTGTTCACACATGTGTGTTCCGGTCCACTCACCTTGGCTGCCAGGTTACACACATGTTGAGCAAACTGTTCTTGTTATGTTAACAATGACTGTACTTTTTCCAGACAGACCTATTATAACATATCTATCTGATAATTGAAATATCTGGAACATTTCTGAATTTGGTTCTACTGGCTATTTCTTCTCTTGGTATGGATCACATTTTCTTACTTTTTCTCATATCTCATAAACTTTGATCCAATACCATGTATTTTGTATAAAAGAAAAGTGGAACTGTGGTAATAACATATTTCCTAAAGATTATATCTCTTCTTCTATCAAGCAATTAATGTAGAGAGTTGATTCAGCTCAGTCTATAAACTTTGCATGGAACCTATTGATTCTTGTGGAAGACTCACCATAGGTTCTGTATCAATTGAAAAGGAGAAAGCATCATCTCTTTAAAAGACTTTGATCACCAGAATGTTTTGTTTCACTTGACTGGGCCTGTTCTCGGACATGAGCCTATCCTACTCACCAGTGCGTCATGGGTGTCTCTTCCAGGTTTCCTGCTCAATCTCCAGCCACAGACGGCTGTCGCCTGGCACTCATTGTAAGGCTCTGTGCACTTGTAGAGTTTCTCTTAGTTCTATTTTCCTGCCCACAGGTGTCAGCAGGCCCTTCGTATACGTGCCTCTGGGTGCAGAATTTCCACCAGGTTTTCTGCCCCTCTTTCCTCTGGTAACCACCAGGGTGTTGTATGTATCTACGAATTTTTGTTTTTCTTGTTCTTGTTTGTGTATTCATAGCTTTCAGTTGTATATCTCATATATGAATGAAATCATATGGTTGTTAAACTTTTTATGTCTGACTTACTGCACAAAAAAATTTCAATAAAGTAGCCAAAAACATACAATGGAGAAAAGAAATCCTCTTTAATAAATGGTGCTGAGAAAACTAGAAAGCCACATGCAAAGGAACAAAACTAGACTATAGTTTGTTTCCATATACAAAAATTAATTTAAAATGAGTTAAAGACCTAAATACAAGACCTGAAACAATAAATTACAGAGAAGAAAACATAGGTTTCAAAAACTACAGAGAAGAAAACTGAACATATGGACCCCAGCCTTAGAGAAGATTTTATGAATTTGACCCCAAAAGCATGGGAAGTAAGGCAAAAATAAATGAATGGGTCCCTATCAAACTAAAGAACTTCTGCTCATCAAAAGAAACAGCCCACAAAACAAAAAGACAACCAACTTAATTGGGAAAAGATATTTAGGAATTTTTCTGTTTTTTTTTTGCTTTATTCTCAGCATCAGCACTGGGTCTGATTGATAATAGACATTCAATAAATAATGGATGAATAGCATTCCAGAAGGCAGTTTTGCAGATAAATAAGGGGAGGTCCAGGAAAGTCTATGAACTCAGACGAATGACATGCAAACTGGAGTTCTTGGTCTTCCTATGTGAAGCTTGGTTTCCTTTTCCTTTACTACATAAAAAGTTACCTTGTCTGGAAATCCATAGTTAATAAAAGCTGGGCAGCCATATCAAAAGTGGTATGTTCCTATATGAAACCATTTCAGAAAAAGTACCTTATCTAGCCACTGTCCCCTTATATTCAAGTTTATCTCTCTTCAGGTGCCAGAAAGGATGTGACAGGAAGACAAAAATTATCTGCAATACTCTACACTGTGACAGTATCGATGGGTGTTCTGATCAAACACCTCCATGACCTTTATGGGCATTTAACTGAAGTGGAGAATTTCTGCTCAGTGGAAGACAGGGACATGGTGCAGGTGATTAGACAGCTGTATGAGCAGCACGTTCTGACACATCTTCATGGAGTTATTACAGGAGCAGCCCTGGGTAATCGAAGGGAGGTCACAACCCATCAGCCTGAACATTCTTCATGACACGCTGTCATCAGTCATAAGTGAGTGATCTCCCATTCAGGAGAAGCCTCACTTCCACCCAGCTCAAATTAGATTTATACTAGTCCATACTGTACAGAGGGGAGGAAAGAATGAACAACAGAGAGGCAGCAATTAGCCAAGAAGAGGCATGGTGGAAGCAATTGTCAGAGAACTCTGGGATATGAGAAAGGCAGTTTGTGAAGATGTCAGTAGTAAAAAGGTGACAAGATCGTAACTATTAAAAATCTCTGAAATATTAAAGTGGAACGGACAAAACTTTCCTGGAATGGGGTACAAAAATATCAGACTTATCTATAAAGTGGGTTTTGGGCTAAAGGACTAAAGGGTAAACCCACCTGTGACGCTCTGAAGAATAAAAATGTAGCTTTATGTTTACCAAGTATCAGTTATATTTATTCCTAAATCTGTATATGTCAGATTTACAGAATAAGTAGATAATTTAAAGGAAAATTTTAATGGCATAAAACTGGGTACAAACTTAAGGTTTCATAGTCCCTAGTTATGGGGTCCAAGTTCTCTCACCTCTATAATAGATACATTATGACCTATGGTAAAATGTTCTTAACATAATTAAATGAGATAAAATATGCCTAAATATCCAGCACAATTTCCAATATATAGAAGGATGTTGGGGTCCGTTGTACCATTCAGGACACCAGCAGGAAACTCAGATTCTCTCAGTGCAGTGATTGAAGAGATTTCAGTGAAAGGACAGTCAAACACACGTGTGCAAGGTTAAGGAACGCGGAAGCATCCAGAGTTCAGCAGCAGTTGGAATCCATCACCACCCCTAAATTCCAGGAAGGGATGAAGGTTTGCGAAAGCCATTGCTCACAAGAGCTGGCCCTTAGGTGAAGGAACACAACTATGAACTCACAGCACAGCAGGAACATAGATGCCTTGGTCTCTCTCCTTTGTTCCTTGATCTTCTGCCAGGTCTCCCATTAGTCCAACTCAAATAGCCTATATGGCCTTGTACAGGCCATATGGTGCTATAAGCCTCATGGAGCATAGATCCAGCCGGAAAAAACAAGTAGCAAATGGAATATCCCCCTGTGTATTTATTTATTTGTTCTAAAGGAGAAATTCAGGGAGAGATGCACCAGGAATAAAGATATCAGTTAATGAAAAGATGAGATGATACCTTGAATACAGGTATTGCTATTAAGGGGAAATATATATTGAGGCAAGAATTAAGGTTGTACAAGCTTAATATTAAATGTAGAAGTGAGTAGAACCTCACAGTCCTGTATCGCCCAGTCTTGTCCAGAGATTTTATATTACCTTAAACTAGAATAGCTCAGCAGCTGGACATATGCAGTGAATCTTCCCTTTGGTTGCATCTGTATTCTTAGGAGTGAAAGGGGTGGAGGACAAAGAAGAATGTGCACACGTGATGAGTGTGAGGGGGCAGGATAAGGACTAGCTCCAGCCTGCTGTTCTAGCCAATCTCTGCTAATTTTCCATAACTTTTGTGTGCACGATATTTACTGCCCTCTCATAAGGATGCCGCAGATGATGACCTTGATGTAAAAAAATATCGAGATGGTTAAAAGTGTACCATGTAGACTTCAGTAATGCTTTACTTCATGGCCACAAAAAAAGTAGTGAGGCCCATGCATAGATAGCTTATGTGCTGCAAAAACACGTGTTCAATTGTTCTTGATATTGAAGGCTAGATATCACCCTGTTATCTCCAATGAACTCTCTTCATGAAAATGGAAACATTTCCCAGGTTAACATAAATACACATGTTGTTGTCATATTTAGAGCACAAACAAAATAAAACATGAAAGAACTACTTTTGCTCCCTTTCTGGGTATTAGGAATTCTGCTGGTCAATGTCCATGTGTTCTCTCTTAACTTAACCTAATACCTAAGGTCATGTGATAGTCAAGCAGTTTTCAGGACAATAAAGATAGAAGAGATTTAGGGATGGTTGCAAAGTCACTCAGCTAATTTGGAGTGACAGTCATGTCTGTCCCATTTTAAAGTCCCCATGACTATTTAATCACATGATGCCTTCTAAATGGAAAAAGCAATCAACATTGCTGACAAAAGTCAATTAATTATTTTGGCAGCAAAAAAAAAAAAATCATATGAAGATAGTCCTTCTTTACACAGAGAAATGTATAAGTATGCACCAATGTGCTTGTTTACATTTACTCACATAAAAAAAAAAAAAACTGTGTCATATCTTGTCAATGGACATGGAACTAGTTTATAGACTGGAATAGAAACAATTATATTTTTACTAAATTCCAATGTGAAATTTTATTAGACGCCTACAGCATCAATACAAGATTCCCATAAAAATATATTAAAAAACGCCACGTAGTTACTGCTGAAAGGAAGTTCTTAAGTGTCTGTTACTGTTTGGGGTCTGAAGAGGAAAAGAATCTTCTCTCCAAAATATTTTCCACCCCACTGTTAATGACTAAGTATAATTTCAATAATACACATGCAGATCCCTCCAATATACCGAGTCAGAGAGCAGCAGCATCTCCCAGCCATTCCCCAAAGTGACAAAATCAGAGAGGTGTGTGTGCATTTGAATGCATATGGTGCATTTTAAAGCAAATTCAGTTACGAGTGAAAAAGTGTGTCTACACATGCAACGTCATTGTGTAGGTTTTAATAACTGTCCTGTTGTGGAAGCAACATCTCATGTGACCACTAGGCACATGTAAAAGGAGCACTGTGTTTGGGAGAAGAGAATTCCGTGCGGTGCCATTAACACCAGGCATCGTGGACTCCTAGGTTAGAAAGTCATCACAGACCCCCATGAGCAAGAAGTTAGAGCTGATATCAGAGACCAAGTTAATACCTACAATGTAACATATAATTATAATTATTCAGGGCATTCTTAGGTTAATGGATATATATGTGATTTTCCCTCAGAGAGTGATAATTCAAAAATTCTTAATAACTATGTTGCTTTTAAAGTCTGCTGTGTTCTAACCCCTTAGATGTTGTTATGTATAATAATTACTTTGTGTTAATTAAGTTTATTTAATGATCATAGTCAATGTTAAAATGACCAGAATAGACAAAGCCAAATAAATTCCCTCAGAAGTGCTTCTAAATCAGGACAAAAAGTAGAGGACCAAAGTCAAATGCAGAACTCATCAAAACAGAGTCACTCACCACTCAGGGTCAACAGCTTATTTCAGGGAAAAACAAAGTTCTCTCTCATTCTCTCTCACTCTCCAAGTCAAGGGTCTGTTATTCCTCATCCATCCAAATAAGGGATATTTGTGCACTTGTCAGAATTAGATTTGATGCAGAAAACAGAGAAACGTTGTCACTCTGAGGAAGATAAAATAAGCTGAAATTTTAGATGGAAGAAGATTGGTCATTTATGAGACATGATTGTCTTAAAACTGTTATGAGCAATCATTTACTTTAATCATCAATTGAAAAATTTAGATGTTAGAAGTAATGTTTAGGGAACAAAAAAGAATGAAAAGTTATCAAAATATATCCCACACTCATAGCACAGGGTGGC
Source organism: Anoura caudifer (assembly GCA_004027475.1). NCBI lineage: Eukaryota > Metazoa > Chordata > Mammalia > Chiroptera > Phyllostomidae > Anoura > Anoura caudifer. The sequence goes on from PVKU01005430.1 coordinate 50,332, forward strand.
TTGATAATAGCAAATAAATTTCTTAACCTTTCTTGGAATAAAATTCTCCAATTCCTATGTTTACTTTGTTTACATTTTTTTTCTTTTCACAAGCTAGGATCTTAAACATTCTCTATAGCAGCAACAACAAAAGTTTAAGATTACTAGAACAAAAATATATATATCATTGTTACTCAATGCTCAAAGATGCCCTTACATGAAAATACTACTTATTGTACCACACAATAATGATAGAGTACTATTTTGTATTGGGATAAAATGAGTCCTGATAGTAGTTATAACCACAGTTATATAACACAAATCAATTTAATATAAAAAACTTTAAAAACAGTTCAATGTCACTACATACAAAAATGGCTAAAATGAAAAAAGGTAGAAAATATCAAGTAGTAGTAAGCATATAGAATGCTTGCAATTCATATATTGATGATGGGAGTGGAATTTTGGTACAGATATGATGTAGTACTGTTTGCCAGTACCAAAGATGAACATAAGATTTTACATGGAAACAGATACACTATTAATTGTATAACTAAGAGAAATGAATGCAGATGGTCTTTGTGAGACATGTGCAAAAATGATCATGTCTGTGCTCTTTGTGTAAGCCAAAACCAGACACAATCCAGGCCCATGAACAATGAAAGGGATAAACAAAATATGATGTTTTAACAATGGAAAGTGCATGTGCAATATATATTTAAGATCATATGAATATATATTTTGAAATGAGAAAGAATTATTGGTACAGTGTATAAAATTTTAAAATCTCACAGTATAATGTCCAGCAAATTTAGCCAAGAAAATAAAAGGTTTTGTAGTAGATGATTCCATTTATATAAAACTCAAAAATTAGCAAAACTAATCTGTTAAATTAGAAGTCAAGACGGAGACAAAGAGGATAGTCCAGTAGAAAAGGCACAGGGAGACTTCTGGCATGCTGGTAAGGTGTTTGACCTGGGTGTCACCAATAGAAGTATTTTCATTTTATGAATATTTATGATTTCTACTTACGATTTTTTCTTTTCTTTTTTTAAAAAACAGTATTTTTTAAAAAAAGATTTTATTTTTTTTATTTTTAGACAGAGGGGAAGGGAGGGAGAAAGAAAAGGGGAAAAACATCGATGTGTGGTTGTTTCTCGTGCACCCCCTACTGGGGACCTGGCCTGCAACCCAGGCACATGCTCTGACTGGGAATCGAAACAGCGGCCCTTTACTTCGCAGGCCAGTGCTCAGATTCACTGAGCCACACCAGCCAGGGCTCCACATATGATTTATGCACATTTCTGAATGTGTGTTGTTTAATAAAATATTTATTTCAGGGAAAATGGATAAGTATAATACATTTAGCTTCTAAATACTTCCCCATCCCTAAAAATCAGTGAGGTAACAGTAAAAACTCATAAAAGCCCAGGATAAGTAGGAATAATACTATCAATAGATCAGAAATAACTTAGGAGTCCTTGACCAATAGAAAGCCGACAGGATCAGGTATATGGAGAAACTAAACCAGAGGAAGTCATAGCCTTCAAGGAATGAATAAAGCTGTAGAACACAAGAGCTTAAGGTCCAGATTCAACAAATGAACGCATCAAGGTGATTAGTTAATTTAGGAGATCTAAACTGAAGCAGCGGAACTGTTATCCTCTCCCCCCACAGTACCACCAGTCATGCTACGCAGTGGTGTTGGCTGCCCCACTGAAAGAGACTCAGAGTTGATGTGGAGGGTGAGCGGACCCTAAGAACCTGCAGACCCCGAACAGATACTAGGGTTTTTGACATCTAGATGAAAAGCTACCAATACATGCTTCCCCCTAAAATCACCAGAAGCAGGCAAGCTTGTTAGTTACAGAGTGAACATGGAGGTGAACAGGATTCACAAAAATTAAATAAATAAAAATCAGAAAATGTGGAATTATCAAACATTTGAAGACAACCCACATCATCAGAGTGGGTATCAGTTTAACAAAGGAAAGATTCAGTACTAAAGGAAACAGAATTAATAACCTAAGCAGAAGACAGTAGAAAATGCACGAACAATATTAGAATCAATTAGATAACTTGGAACCACCCACCTACACAAATAAATAGGTTTTTAAAACAATGACTGCTCTCGTTACAACAAGAGCAAACTCAGAATTGAATAATGTAAAACAATTGAAGAATGTATAAATCAGTTTAATAAGCAAACCAAAACTGAGAATAAAATGTAAACTGTCTAAACAGTGTTGTATATGGAGGAAAAGGTCCAGTTGAAGTTGAGAGAATATTCTTTTAAGTATTTGATAGGATTTTTTTAAAGGAGGGGCCACAGGATAATGAGGTAAGGAATAATCAAGTATTTAATAAAACACTATTCATAACTATCCACACTGAAAGAACCTATAATATAATCAGAGATGAATTTAAAATGTAAAGAAATACCCCCAAATATCTATATAGATATATTATGATAATATTTCATTTACGCCAACATTAAAGACATCCAAGAATATCAGAATTGAAAATAACTTGTTATCTACAAAGAAATGTGAAACAAAGTAACTGTATCAACTTTTGGAAAACAGTAGAAAAATGTTTTCTACGATTTGAGGAAAAACACTTTAAAATCTGAAATTATACACTACACAATAACAACATTGAGATGGGAGAAAAAAATAACATTTACACATAGAAAGACTCCAAAATGTTATAACCAAAGACATATTCCTGGAAGAATCATTTGAAGTGCAAAAATAAACTATGATCAGAAAAAAAGAGAAGAGGAAGGCATAAGATATAGTTCTGAACAAGAAAATTAGTAAAACATGTTTAAATGCTTGTTCATGTAAAATGCATGTACTTTTTAAAAAAAGATTGCTATAAAGCTCTGTAGAAAGTTTTGATTTTTCAAATAACTAAATAAATAAACACCAATAGTCAAATCAGCAAAGGAAAAATGAAATAAGTAGACAATTTACAGGAGAAAATATATATGAAATAAGATTAGAAATAATCAATGCATCAAAAAGGGGATCAACTATACTAGTCATTGGGGAATGCTAATAAAATAATGATTTGCTATGGTTTACCATTCAGTTGGGTTAAATGTATGTGATTGATAATAGCCTTAGAGAGGCTGTGGGGGAATTGACACTCTCTCCCATGATTTTTATGAATGAAAATTGCACATTCTTATTCATAGAATCTGACACTATCTACCCAAATCAAAATTACATATACTTTTATCTATAAATCTCATTGCTGTTAATCTATTCTTAAGAAATGCTTGTACCTGGGAGTAAATATACTCTTGATATATATTCCTGATTTACATAAGAAAATATTAAATGCAGCATCATTTAAATAGCTATTGATGGAAATAATCTGAATGCTAATCAATGGAGAGATATTTAAATTTAATAATTTATTTAGGCTATCTATTAGATTATATAATTAAGACTACTACAGTAGACTTACATGTTCTGATATACATTAGTCTGTAAGACTTACAGACATCTTAACTAAAAAAGGCAAATTCCAGAACAAAATGTACAGATTGATCCAGTTTGTTGTAAAGATTTAGAAAGAGGTGTGTGTATGTGTGCGCATGCATTTATGTATTCATAGAATATTTCCAGGGAAATGCTAAAAAAATCCTATTTGCAGCAAATTATTCTGGGAAAGAGTGGATATAGGAAGGATTTCAGAGGGGTTTTGGATAAATCCTTTTTGCATTTGGTTTGGCTCTGGTAACAAGGAGGTATTTAGAGATGGACCATAAAAAAATGGAGGCAAAAACCACTCCAAGTGCCTGTTCCAGTCTTTGCTTTTGCTTTTTGCCCTGCTTTTGTCCTGGCTTCATCTTCCCACCTCTCCTGAGTGGCAGATGGAGTGAGCAGTCAGTTCTCACTTCTCAAAGGCTTCCCTTGATTACACTGTTTTCACTTGGTCTTCCTGGGCAGCATTCAACCATCTATCTCTTCATGGGAGGCTTCCTTGACTCTCCCTGGCTTATGGCTCCTCATCCTTCCATCACGTTACTATTCTTGTTTGATTTTCAGGACACCGATCTACATCTAAAATTATACTTCACATGCATCTATTTAACTAATTACTGCAGGTGCCTCCATCTCAGCATGCAAACTCCGTGTGGACAGATGGATGTTTTATCCCCACTGTAATAGCCCTGGTGGCAGTACCGAGCTGAAATTAAGCAGTTAATAAATATATACTTGATGTATGAATGGATAAATGGAGGTTTCAGTTTCCTATAAGGTAAAGACACGTGCGAAAGAAGCTGAGCAGGAAGTTGGATTATGTATCACCACTTACACCGACTTAGTGACAATAGAGTTCTGAGAAGCAAGGAAGATCATAATACGTTTTTGACTTTGCTCTCCAAAACCAGTATTAAAGCAGACTTCTGTAATGTTTTCATTCAAATTGTTTTTGTTGTTTACTCTACATCACATTTATAGGAAAAATAATGGTATTTTGTTTCCAAATGAAAAACAAAGCCCTTGGATCCCGATTATTTTGGGGAACATATGTCTTTTCATATGTGAATGAGTGTAAATGAAAGTTGGAAATACTTCAGTTCAATTAGGTGTATAACCCCTGGGAGGTGACACTCTCCTACATCCGTCCAGATATATGTTCCTGAGGACCTAGTAATGCATTTTTTCATGGCGGCAACATACAATTGGGGTAACTAGATGAAATAGTAATCCTAGTTTCTCTAATTTACTTCAGTAGATATATTGAAATGTCCTAAAGCCAGATGTTCAAGCTGCCAAATTGAACAGTGAAACTGCCAAATCTTTGACTTATAAGCCAAGAAAAAACAAACCAGCTTTGCTTTTCTAAGTTTCAAAAAAAAATGAGGTGTGCATTTCCATTTTCCCTAATGCTTCTTTTTTTTTCCAGGGTTTTATTAGGATTGTGATGGATGGTTTAAGAAAACCATACAAAAAATATAAAGATAAAATGAAGGTCATTTCTTTCAAAAAAGAAAACAAACCTTTTCTTTTCATGGCCGTGCCTTAGCAAGGAGAAACACAGGGTGTAAACCGGGGAGAATTGTGCAAGACGCAGCGAGGAGGAACAGCTGTCTAACGTCACACGCAGAATGTCCCCTGTCTCAGAAAACAGGAACACTCATAGCTTTTATGGCATTGTTTGGGCTCCAACAGTATCTGAGTACTTTATTCTGTCATGCATGGAAAAGCATGAACATATTGGCTGGTTGGAATGAAACGGTTTAAAATACAGGTCGATGTGTTAAATAGCCGCACAGCTTATATAATCACATTATTACCAAATTCACCATCACCCCCACCTTTTTTTCTCATACATTTCACCTTCGGACAGGATAGGGGCATGAATAACACTCCATCCCGCCCATGCCCACCTTGAAATAGCTCTAGGGTAAAGAGAGTTTTTTGCGGGGGGAGGGAAACATTTCAAATAATAATGCTAAGGATGGCCGTCACAATCACCACGGAAAAAGCTCTATTCTTTTAAATTGCAGGTTCGTAGCACCTGCAGTCTGGTAGTTTTTTATATATTTTTGCTGGGTAGTTTTGTATATAGGGTTTTCTGTTACAACCTGGATGCTTCTGGGTGTGTTTTTAATTATTTATTGACTAATAGCCTAACTTCTCTTATTTTGAAATTGAACAGGGTAATATGTTGTTCCTCTTCTAGACTCAGGCAAGAAGAGTTTCCTCTCCATGTCTGTGCTTTGGATGGTCTTACTTTGATCTTCCTCCACTGGGGCCCGTTCTCATGGAGTAAACAGTCTATGGCCAAGTGGACGTACCTAGTAGGAGGCACAGTCTTCCTTTCTAGATTAATCTTTGAGGGTTCCAAGTACCCCCAAAGCTCCATGCCCCCATGGCTCATGAACCTCTTCTTTAGATCTAGGTAGACCAAGCTCAAGTGTGCACCAAGGTTTAAGGGGTGACCAAAGGGAGGCTGTTTGTTGGATGTGAGGTACAGAAGGAAGCCAAAGGAGGGAGGGACTCAGAACAGCACAGGTCGGAGTTTAGAGGGCCCAGTCTTCCCACACAAACATGGTCTAGCCCAAAACACTGAAGAATTCGAAATTTCTAAATGTGATCTGACTTTTCAGGTCATTGTGAATATGTGTTAGTTGAGACAGGATGCTGGAACAAATTTTAGCCAACAGTTTAACAATCATATATATGCCGGCTTCCATTTGGATTTTTCTCTGGGTCTTACAAATGTTACTAGAGGCCTGGTAAAATTGAAACACCATAAACTTGGAGTGAGATACAAGCCTGTCCAAAACTCAGTTCTTTGAGCCTGTAATAACTCATTAGTAAAGAGCAGAATTTCATGTTTTTCTTTATTAGAGAGCTTTGTATGAATTAAATTATATGTACAATGTAAGTGAAGATTCATTCATTAAAAAGATAAAGAATAAAGAGAAAAATTGTAAATAAGAACTACCATGGCTTAGAAAATACACTGGATAGTTGTAAAAGACAGATGAGAATGCTGTAATCCTGGCCTTTAAAGATTTGAGGTAAATAAAAATGAGCAATGAAGTTACAGGGGTCATGACAGAGGTATGTACGGGAGAGAGTAGAAAATTTTTATCTGTGGTGAATATGGAGAGTGTCATACTGAGTAGCTCTTAAGTTGGGTTTTTAAAAATATTATAGGCAGGGGAATAAGGTGAATGAGGGCAAAGAGAAAATTAGTCTGTGCAAGTCTGTAGCAAAAGCGAGGGGAATTACCTAGTGAGGGTCCCATACGACAGAGAGGAATACTTTATCTTATGGGCAACTGGAGCATGATTCTAGAGAGTCATATATTTTATTTATATACTAAAAGAAAACTCTGAGAAGTAGCCATTTCTGGCAATACAGGGAACTGGGTATCTGGAGAAACCCTCCTAGATTTGGACAAATTAAAATCCTATATTAAATATTAAAAACATCTATTAAATGAATTACTAAAATTGTGGGTTGATCAGAAACAACAAGAAACATCTTAAGATATTAGTTCTGAGACCAGCACCTGTGCCTGGAGCATGTCAACCAATGAAAGCCTAGGGCAGGAGATAATCCCTGGACCCACCACACAGTAGGTGTTCAGATCCAAGACCACTATAAAACTAGGGCTAGCCGAAAGTATGCAGAAGGGCCACCCTGTAGGGGAGTGAATAATAACTAAAGAAAATGGCTTGCAATGGAAGACTTGCCTGTCATTGGCTTTGATATTGGCTGGAGGTGAAAAAGTTTACTCACGTACCCTCATTGGCTTTAGAGCCAGAATTCTCTATGGCTACATGACCCCCAAAGTTGGGAGCCCCCAGCCACCTGGAAAAATAATTGCAGTGCTCGCTCCATGGAGGAGCATGCCGTGGAGTTGAGCCAGAAATAGCCTGCATAGAAAAAGTTCCCTAGCATCGGAGCTTACTGTCCAAAGATCACAAAGCACTCAAAGGGAACTAACCCACATCCCTGAGTGACCAAGCACCATGGCAGAATGCTAGCTGCTGCCGAGAGCAGATTGTGAGGGAACTTTGGTGCAACTAGGGTACTGCACGGCTGGGGTAGAGAGAGGAAGCGGGACTGAGAAGGATTAAGAGGTAATCCTGAGGATGCCACTATGGGCAACAGGGTCTTGACCCTTTTGAGATTTCCCAAGAAATGTATGAAATCTCTCCCAAATGTATCTTCCTGAAGGATGTAGGGATACAGTTACATCGATGGCCTGATTCTAAGAGTTGATCCAGGGGCTCTGGCTCTGCGGCACTTGCTGACCAAGCGTGCTCTCACCCAGCATTTATAGCAGGAAGAAACATGTGGGTGAAAGAGGTCAAGGAAATGGGAAGTACAGATTGGCAGTTACACAATAGTCACTGGGATATAAAGTACAGGGTCGGAAATACAGTCAATAATATTGTAGTAACTACGTATGGTGACAGGTGGGTGCTGGAAATGTTGGGGGGACCACTTTATAAAATATATGATTGTCTAACCACTGGGCTGTAACCCTGAAACTGATATAAAATGATATTGAAATAAGTAAATGAAAAAGAAAACATATAGATACATAATCATGCACCAGGAAAATGTGTGGGGGCATAGTTTTCCAGGCAGGTGATGAGGCATGAGCAAAATTCCTGGAATGGGAACATCCTTGGTACCTCAAAGAATAGCCAGGCACAGAATGTACCTGGAGCACAGTTGTGCATCGTTGGGGAGAGGCAATACTGAGGTCTGGTCTCGCACTAACAATTGGCAACTCTGGCCATTGTGATCCATGGACAAAACTTAAGTTTTCACACCAAAGCAATAGGTGACTTTCTGAAGCTGAGTGCAGTTACATCATTACAGATTTTTCTTTTAAATACACCTATAAATGTTTGAGCTGGAGAAATGACTGCTCTCACAAGTAGGCCCCCAACATAACAACTTACTTTTTGCTGCCCAAGTTATTTCTACATTAATGATTCTGTCATCATCTAAATGTTTATTTTTTCAAAATTGTGCAAGGTACCATCATTCAGGTGAAAGAAGGACTAAGAGACTAGGAGATTTCATCTGGGAATATTGGTGAATCCGGTGTAAAAATGTCATACACACACCCCAGCCTAGTGCAAGAGGTGGAACCCAGTCACGCTGCCACACCTAACTGGGAGGGAAGGCAGAGAATGTGTTTGGCTGTATGCTCACGAAAAACTGAACAATAATTATTTTGACTTTTGTAAACATTTCTTAATATTAATAAATCTAATGACAAATTGGACTTAACACTATTTTGACTTTCTTACATGTGTCTAAACAACCTGGCATAGTTTGTGAAATGTTACAAAATTTTCTTTCAACAAAAGCAATATTTCCCTTTATTGCTTATGAGAACCTAATAATTTTTTATTCTATTTCACTCTATTTTATTATTTTTTTATTTCTCCAGTTTCATTTGACTGCTGATTGTGACCCACACTATATTGATTTTATTATTCATTTAAGGATTGCTACATATAGATCGAAAGTCAATGTGATACACTGGTTATCAGCGGTGAAATGAACCCTGAATTTAGAGTAAAATTGTTGAGTTAAAAATCCTATTATTGTCAGTGTATCAGTCTTATGAGCAAGGTATTTCGCTGGACCAGCAGCATCAGGATCGCCTGGAGTTTTCTGGACTACAGATAATCTGTCTGAATAAGGTCTACTGAATAAGGATCTATACTTTTACAAAATTCACAGGTGATTCATGTAGACATTAAGGTTTAAGAAACACTGGGCTAGTGATACTCCAGTAATACACAACCTCAAATTCTCAGTAGTTTAGGAATGTTTATTTCTTGCTCCTGTTACCTGGTCATTGCAAGTGTGCAGGGAGCTCATCACAGACACTCAAGGACTGGGAGTAGCTGCAATCTCAAACACTGCCGGTTGTTTTTCCAGAGGTAAATGCCGCTATGGAATCGTTGTCTTTCATCAGCCTGCCGTACTAGCAAAGAAACAAACTACTGATGTCACTCTTGTTGAATACTAAACGCTTTCTCTCATCTGCGTTCTAACAACCTTGATCTTACCTCAGCTATAACATTTAACGAATTGTATTAAACTTTTTGCTTGTTGTTTCTGTGTTTCATCTTTTAGGATGAAGACCATGTTGCCTTGTACGTATTTATATTCTGAACCGTTAGGTTCATAAATTTCATTGATTGGTGGGATTTTATTTTTTTAAGTTAAACAACACATTTAGATTAAGAAACACTTCTGTCATAGTGTGTGTTAGTGATAAGGGTCTCTCCTATAAGTGAGCTGGGCAAGCGCTCGGCTAACTGCCTGCAGAACAAGGAAAGGACCAGACTCACACACAGTAACTATGCTACTCACTCAACTTTTATTGAATGCAGGCTCACTCAAAGTAGAATATTAACATGGATTAATATCCCACTGACCCTGTAACAAACAAGCTAGGAGAAATATAACACACACACACACACACACACACACACACACACACACACAGCAATCAATGGGGGATAATGAACCCGAGTCCCACAATCTCAGTCTGCAGGTCCAGGAGACAGCACGGTGGGCAAGGGAGTTGTCAGCATCTTGCAAGGAAGGATCTCTGGAGTCAGGTGGGCAGCAGGGCAGATGGAGTCCTCAGTTCAGCAGACACAGCAGCATCCAGCAGCTGATACCAAGGGAGATCAGTGTGGAAGGGAGCAGCACTCTGGTTTGTGGAGGTCAGCTGTCTCAGCAGTGGTCTAAACCCTGCCTCAGTTACACCTTGGAATTTGTTTACTCCACCCTTTTGAGTCTTTCGATGAATGCCTTGGCATCCCAGATGCCAATGGGGAATTTGCCCAGGAGCCTATGGGTGGTACATGGCTATTCTGCTTGACACCCCTGTTGGCAAGCATGGACTTTCCCCAAGAGCCTATCCATGGGTGGTCCGCTCTGCTGGCACAGCTACTCTGACCACGGGTGCAGGTATCTTAGGTGTGTCTCCTTGCCAAATGTGTCTGCTCTGACTTAGGTAGTTTCCTTCTTGAACCAAGGTGCCATGGATGACTGACAGGCATTTTGGTTGACACAAGTGACCCCACTTTGTTTTTTACATATTATGCTATCTTCGAAGGACCAATGCCATTTTACTGGTCCTGCTTGTCACAACTCCCAGATTAAGAAATGTATCAATTGCTTTAAAAGAGAGTTTAATGTTAAGAAGTCCCCATTAAAATAAGACACCATCTGGGTGAGGTCAGGATAAGGAGACCTTTTCTGAATTCAGTAAGGTTGATTGATGGGGTGAACGTCACCCATGAACTTATCACCTTTAACAGCACTTTTTACATACAGGCAGTGGATGAAATGTTGAAAGTCTTGGTAAGTCCTGGCTGCAGTGCTGATCCTCCTAAGGAGCTAAAAAAAAAAAAAAAAGCTGCCTTTCAAATTTCCCAAATATGAAAGTTTTGTAGCTACTTTTGAAGTTTAATTAGGTGATTTCTACAAAACATAAACCAGCAGTGGTTCATAGTACTGAGCCATCTGTGGGGGGTATTTGTAGGCTTCTGGGCCACCAACCTGATTGTCCTGTTTTTTATGACCCATCTATACAGCCAACACATTTCTTCTCTAATAGCTCTGTCTGAAGACACACATGGAATGCCGATTATAACAATATTGGTAATAGATCACAAGGTGCCCTTCCATATTAATTCTGTCAGTCATCACTACAAATCTAGGATTGTCCTCACACAATGGCTGAGACAACTAAGGCACAAAGCTTAAGTAATTGTCTTGAATTTGAAGTGCTAGAACATTTGTGCAGACAAATTATTTTAATTCACTTTCAATTAATTATTAATTGATCCTTATAATTACTTTCAGAAAATCAGAAACAGAACTTCGAAGAGATTAAGAGCTGCTAACACTGAATTCATACGTATCCCTCTTTGTGCCAAGAATGCATTTCTGAAAAACTCTCAAGTTGAGTGACATGCACAATAATGTCAGTATTGATTGAAGATGTGTAAAATTTTGAAAGCATTTAGTTGAGTATATCCTACATCTTCCCATGAAATTTGCTTGAAGAATTTTTCAATAACATTTAAAAAAACAGATTGATAGTACAACCAAGAAGTGAAATATACATAAAGATTATGACAAAAAATAAGTTTAGGAAGTCAGTAGAGTTAGGATCCTCTATCTTAGATACCTGATCACCCTGGGTATCTTGATCAGCTTCTTCCTCCACTATTGTCCTCCAGATGATTTTTGAAGGAGTAAGCTTCAGCAAGAATCCTCTTAGGTTAGTTTAGCCAGAATCCTCCCTTGTGCCTGATTTAGGTAATTCTCTTAATAATTTCCCATCCACTGACACCACCTCCTTGGCTATAAATATCCTCCTTTGTTTACTGTATTTGAGGTTGATTCCAATCTCTCGCCCCCACTGCAAAACCCCATTGATGTTCCCTTCCCTGTCACAGCGGTCCTGAATCGTACGACTTACTTCTCTTTAACACATGTCATGAATAATTTTTTCTTTAACACTTATTTTTAAGCACGTGTGGAGCAGCAGCTGCAAGGTCGCATCTTAGTCTCTGAAGTACTCCTTTCCACCAGTCTGTATCATGTCTTTTTAACGTTTGGCCTTTGCACAGAATTGTGAAACTTAGCTTAACTACATCGTAAAAGCTAACTTACACCAGATTTATTAGTTAGAAACTCAGCGAGTAGAATTCATTTATAAACACTTTCCACAAATCATTGAGTGATTTTTTTTAATGTTCATGAGGCTTTCAGGACCATTGTCCTATGGACTTACAGGAAGCAAAAGGAGTAGAGCCAGCCTACATTAAAAAAAAAAACAACTTATTACTTTAACTAAAATATAGATCAATTAATTAATTAATTAATTAATTAATTTTGCCACGGGGCGTGTTTTTACCTTGTCCACCTTCTTCTGCCTGGTATTGGCAGTCAGCTGCTATCTCGCGTTTCTCCCTGGAATAAGGCCAACCAGCTGGAGCACTGACAGTGAGGTGCCATTTTTCTTCTATACTCACTGACCCATAAAATTGTATGGTTTCTCTGCTTGCACCCGATTATAGTTATAGCCAAAATAATAGAATATTTGCATGCAGAATGAACTCTGGACAGCTATTTATCTGTAAATCCAAGCATGAGAAACATTTCTTCTCCAAGGGTGAGCAAACAGAAAGAAGGCCATAAAGTCAGTTATGAACATGGTAATTTCCATTAACACGTTGTCATCTCGAGCCAGCTGGTATGATGATATTAAATTTACAGAGAAGTTGATAATTCAGGAAGACAATGTGTTATGGATGTATTTTTTCCCATAACTTTTTGGACTGTGAATCAGAATTATTTAGTGGGGGTGGGGCAGTGCAGGGAAGGCAGTGTGAGAGAGAGGACACATGCACACAGGCAAAGCTTTTGAAACGATCCATCTAAACATGAGAATTATATTGTGGCTATAAGAAATGTGAACTTCTCCAAAATAAGAACCACACCTTGTTCATCTTTGCTTTTTCTCTGGAATCTGGTAAAGCATCTGGGATATCTATCAGACTGGAATGCAAGTCAAATTTAGATAGCATTTATTAAACGAGGATGTGGATGTGCTAGGTATTATCACAACAATAATCTTGGTCTGGTGTTAAGATTATTCTTTAATCAAGGTTAATAATGACTAGTATACTAATCTTATTAACCTAAAATTTCTAGTAGATGACTCAAATTTTTATTTACATTATCCATGTTTAACTGTGCCACCAAATCCAGAAGCAATGGGTATGCTTTAGCACCACCTGAAACATATGATAGTAAGTAAAGAAGAATAAAGAACACCAGATGCAATTGAATTGTCATAGGAAACAAAGCTCATGAGAATGTCAGTAATGTCCTAAACCAGAACGAATTTAGAATCTAGATTCTCAAAATAATTAGTCAATTCCTATTAAATTTTAACAGTTCCATAGGGAGTACTTAGCGCATGAATATATGCTCTATTATGGAATACTTTGCTACCAATCAAAATCATGATTTGTCAAAATTACTTGCGTTCTTCAGTTCTAGGTTAAAAAAAGACAAAAATAAAAGAAAAAACCTTCAATTGAATCTCAGAAGCGTTCTCAATATTACTTTTATTTTAATGTTATTAAAGCAGATCAGAGAATATAATGTCAGCTACGAATTTGTTTCTGTTGTGTTATCTCTACGGACTTGTTTCAAAGCACTGTCATTTGTTAGTATTGGGGAACATCATTCTAATTAGTTTGTACTTGGAGTCGCAATGCTTTACAGCATCATCGAACTTTGCCAAATTCTTGACGGCAGATTATGCCTAAAGTCTAAGAATTAAGCACTATATCTGTTCTAAAATGGACTCTCATTTTTATGTTAAACAAAAGTGCCTGGCATATTAACTAACTGACACTCTTTCCCACACCTTTATTTCAAACCCAGTAATATCAGTAACTGCTAATGTTTATGGACCTTAAATCTGTGTCAGAAACTATGACTGGTTTTGCATTAATTATCTTATTTAAACTTTGTAACATAGATATAGGTAAAGTGTTTTTATCATCCAGCATTTTAGGATAAGAAACTGAAAGCCTGGGCAACACAAGCGAGGTTTTAGGCTGTTAAATGGGAGAATAGATATTAACCAAAGCATGTCTATTCAACTGCTACTTTTGCTCAAGCTAATAATCTGAATAGATGAAAATAATACCCTTAATTTGTTCAATAGCCGCATTTGTGATCTATTCCTAAACTTTCCAAAAAAAAAAAAAAGTAAGAGCTTATTTGTTGTACTAAACCTATCCTTAGCTTGATTTTACTTTGCAATCCGTATTCCTTTCTCCACCAAATTTCCTAAAGTATTTATCTTAAATTGCATGGATTTTTAAATAACTCACTTTTTAGTAAACAAGGAACAATATAAATAAGCAAATAAGCACACACTATATAGAGATAAGCATTAAAACATTTGACAATGGCGTATGGAACTATTTCCAAAGTTTAGAGTGACCACCTGGAGTAGTTTGGAGCTTGCAAGCTCCTGAGGTAAGATGTTCCTGACGCAGACATCACGTCTGCGGTGTCCAGTGTGACTAATTGAGTATCATGTCCCCAGGGGTTCTGAACTCATAGCTGCAAAATATGAGATTTGAAAAAAGCATAGTGTCAACTTCTTTTATTCCATTTCATTTATATTCTGGACTGAATAGAGGAAGATGGCCAGTCACCATAACACATTCCGGATAGTAAGTCTTGAGTTACTTCCCTGCTTAGCTGTTGATATTATGGAAGTTTCGAATTAATCGATGTCTGTGTTTTAGTGTCAATTATAAAAACCTGAGCTCCTCACTGAGAAATTTGACTGCCTTTATTTTAAAATAAAATTTTGCCTAGAGGAATAAAATCACATTTCCCTGAGATGAAAATCATTGTTGGCTCCTTGCCTAATGTACTATATAAAGAAAAGTTGTGGTTGGGAAGAGGAGCAGAGTATACACAGTTGAAATAAAAATATTCAGGGACAATATATTGAAATAGTCTGGTTATTATACAAAATGGGCAATAAAAATATGCCAATAGAAATGACAGGATACGTACAAAAAATCTATGGCCTTACTGCGAGACTGTAAGAAAAGTCACCACTTTACATCAAATGAAAATTTTGGGGACATTAAAAAACAAATGGAACAATCTGACAGTGAAATACAATAGAATTAAGGGAGGCGACACAGGAGGATGCCTGTAAAAGGAATAGTGTTTTTTCCCAGAAATTCTCAGGAATGGATTCTCACAAATATCTTAGAGCAAAAGCTGAGTATAGAGAAGAGAGGACTGTGGGCAATCAACCAGGTAATTATCATATTTCATCAATTCTTAGCTTCCGCTTGTTAAGTGTCTTATAATCATGCAAACCATACGTTAAGTGGCAGCAATTTTCCTTTGTAGTTGTTCATGAAAGAATCACATACTTCAGCCTAACGATGCTCCATGAAATACAGTATGGGAAGGGACCATAGCCCAGCTCACCGGCTCCTACAGCTCAGAGCAACGTCAGTATCTGCTTCCAGACCAAATCCAGACATGCAGCGGGTTTTTTTTTTTTTTTTTCTTGTTTGTTTTTTAAACACTGGGATATCAGAGAGATTGATTTCTAGGTTGGCAATTGTGGGCGGATAAGATGATAGTGTTTGGAGGTCATTTAGATCCGTAATAAAGCGTAAAAAGCATTGAAAATGACAGAATATGTTCAACAGCCCTACTGCACCTGAAACAAACCTTTCCTGTCCTCTCCCTTCTGGAACTATCATTCAAGCATGCCAAAAAAAGTAAAGATGTGTTTTGATGTAGAAACCCTTTAAATGTTACCACTTATAGACTCTGAACAAATTATTGAAGATATTTTCTTGTGAAAACTACTTATAAAATTCTAGAAAAATTAATATATAGTTAAGAGTGTAGAGTATATTTATGTGAGTATAAATGATTGCCATTGTGGTAGCTATGGCATTATTGTACTCGTTAGGAAAGGATTTATAGGAACAAGCAGGCAAATGTACAACAATCTTTTAAAAATACCATTGAAGGAAGCTTTATCAAAATAAGATTTTAGTCCTGGCTGCTATGGCTCAATGGATTGAGTGATGACCTGTGAACCAAAGGGTTGCTGGTTTGATTCCCCATTGGGGCACATGCCTGGGTTGAGGGCCAGATCCCCAGTTAGGGGAGTGCAAGAGGCAACCACACATTGATGTTTCTCTCCCTCTCTTTCTCCCTCCCTCCCCTTCTCTCTAAAATTAAATAAATAAAATCTTTTAAAATATAAGATTTCAGAAGAGGAAGTGAGCAAGTAAAAATATTCAAAGGGCATTTTGTTATTTGGGAGATAATTATTGATAACATTATCTTTAAATATGTTATATTTTTTATTTTTCACACTGATAGAAAATGTGTTTGTACAGCACATTTTTAAAACTCTGTAACTGTAACCACAAAAAGATTTGAAATAGGATGCATGATGCTCACGTGACTAGTAAATGCTTTGGCATAACTCTCAAAGAAAAAAAAAAAGATTTCAACCTAGCTTTAGGTAGAAAAGAAATACCAATAAGGCATTATGAAGAAAATGAAAAATAAAGTCTACAGATAAGACAAAATATATTTAGAACAACAGTGTATGGAAGGCCAAGGTCGTTCAGTGATCTGCTTCAGAGGCTCCTCTCTTGATACCAGAGAACAAGTATGTTGCTTTTACAACAAAAACAAGATTTTGCCAAAGAATTTCTTAGAGAGGTACAGCTTCTTCCTTTTTCTTTTTTCACAAAACACTACAAAATGAACTTTAAACTACACTTTTGAAGTCATATTAAACTTGATGTATTGTTTAGAATAATAAACTACTTTTTCCATGTAGTTGACTATTAAATGTATATCCTAAGGGAAAAAGAACACGCAGAAGTCATGTGATTTCATCCTCTTAAGTATCCTAATTAATTAAATTAATAGGTTCTGTTTTGTTGGGATTATACAAGTCAAGGAAGGATTAGAAGGTAAAAGCATTGATGGGATTGGGCATCAGCGTTGAGCAGTCGTTCTGTAAATTGTGCAAGCTCCTGGACAGCTGGAGGGTCTGCTGGTCCGTGGCTCACGGCTTGTGGCCCCTATATTTTTTTTATATATGAAGAGTGTCACAGAGTTTTGAAGAACCCTGTCTTCCTTCCTTGTACTGTGATTTGTTCTCAGGCTAGACCATGAGCTCCTAGAAAGTGAACAGTTTTCATTCACCTCTATATTGCCAAGTGTCTATACAATCCTCTAGAAATACAGCATCCAGCATAAATAATGTCCCTTTTTTATTACAAAATCTTTTATTACAAAATCGTAAGTATGTAATTCTGTAACATAACAATATCACACTCAAGCACACCATAGGACTTTTTAGGTGAAATGTTCAAATTAAAACTAGAAATTATTAAACCAATATTATTACTCTATCAGCCACACTCAAACAGGTGTTACTTCTGCTAGACCCTGTTCATACTAGTAGAAATCTAGTATTTTTTTAACCAAACTAAGGTAAGTAAATTGATAAAATGTGCATAATCTAGTTATTCTTGCTCATTATCTGTAACTTACAAAAGGTGGTTCATATACCATATTGCCCATGAGTAATTGCAAGTTATTCAATTTGATTCCCATTTATTGTGTGCCCTTAGCACTTTCATTATCATTATGAGCTAATTTAGCATATTTTATTGATTATGTTACTACAGTTGTCCCAGTTTTTCCACCTTTGCCCCACTCTGCCTGGTACCCTCTTTCCCTCCAGCAGTCCCTCCCTTAGTTCATGTCCATGGGTTGTGCATATAAATTCTTTAGCTTCTCCATTTCCTATATGATTCTTAACATTCCTCTGTCTATTTTGCACCTACCAATTATGCTTTTTAATCCCTGCACCTTTTCTCCCATCCTTCCCCTTCTCCTTCCCAGCTGATAACCCTCCAAATGCTCTCAATACCTAAGATTCTGTTCCTGTTCTGGTTGTTTTTGTGTGTTTGTTTGTTTGTGTGTTTTTGTATTTTTGGATTCATCTGTTAATAGTTGAGAATTTGTTGCCTTTTTAATATTCATAGTTTTAATCGTCTTCTTTTTCTTAAATAATTCCTTTTGACATTTCTTATAATTATGGTGATGATGAACTCCTTTAGCTTTACCTTGTCTGGGAAGCACTTTATCTGCCCTTCCATTCTAAATGATAGCTTTGCTGGATAGAGCAATCTTGGATGTAGGTCCTTGACTTTCATCACTTTGAATACTTCTTGCCAGTCCCTTCTCACCTGCAAAGTTTCTTTTGACAAATCAGCTGTCTTATGGCTACTCCTTTGTAGGTAACTCTCTGCTTTTGCCTTGCTGCTTTTAATATATTCTCTCTTTATCTTTTACCTTTGACTTTTTAATAATGAATTGTCTTGGTGTGGTCCTCTTTGGGTCCAGCTTGTTCATGACTCTGTAACCATTTAAGTCTGTATTTCCCAAATGTTTCCATGAGCCAGCATTTTTCTATTCTCTTATACATTCTTCTGTACCTCTTCCCACCCACAAACATGCAAAGCCAGTTTCTGTGTCTTTCTGTCCATTTGCATGTCCAGATTGCCTTGGTCAGGCACCTGTTCACAGGAGAGCTGTGATCGATATTTCTTCCAAGTGACTAATACTTGCCAGTTTTTGTGATTGTTGTATTTCATCTTGGTTTAAATCCCATAATAGGTATATTTTCTTCTGGCTGAGGCTTCTACAAAACAGATGGCATGTGTCTTAACATTGATCTCTCTTGTAGTGGCAGAATGAAACATTTTGGTTGTAGAAAAAAATTGTTTAGAAGCCTCTGAATTGACCCCTTTGTGTACCAAATCGACATTGTGTGTAGCTAGTTTTATCTTTGCTTAAACTAGTATTGAACAAACTATCAAAGACTGTCCTATAGTATGAACAGCTGTTTTTGAAGCATCACCAGAAATAAGGGTTTGCATTTAAATCTTTAAATCAATTCACATCTTGTTGGCAATCACAGAGTGTAGGTGTAGAAACTATGATTAATAATTTTTTCAATCTTATTTACCACAAGAAAGGCTCTAAAAGTATTTGAGCACTTTACTTTGTCATTCAGTGTTCAGTTTATTACATATTCTGCCATATATTTCTGCCCTTTGAACCACAGGAATACATTTTCCAAGATCCCTTGTTTAGGTGAAGGATCAGCATTGAGTAAATGCTTTGTGAAACACTGAAAGGCTCTGCTAGAATTCAAGACTTATTTAGCATGACCTCAGGAAAAAAAAACACAGAAACAAAGAAAAACTCTGAGAGAAGTTGTTTAATCCCATGAAACAGCTTAAAATGGACTTAATTACAAGACAGTGATTTAACTATTACATAAGAGAAATTAGAACGTGGATTTTTTTTGGAGTTGGAGTATTCTTAAATCTCACTGATGAAAAAATACGTAAGGTTTTAGCAGAGATTTTGAAAGCTTTTATGCTTCTGTTTTTTCAGGTGAGTTTAGGAAAGACCAGCTTTCAGCTGGAAATGGGTCATGGCAAGAGAATATTATTAATTACAGCTAAGCTCTCCAGAGAACTCCACTACAAAGCTACAGGCATAAAGGTTAAAACAAACTCCACAGATTTACAGAATTCTTCATTTATACTTATATAGACTCGTAAGCACTCTCAGCATAAATTAAGCTTTGGAGCGAAACCTACAACAAACTTTGGTGTGTCTTTTCTTAATCTGACATGATTACTATGGGATTATCATTTTGATTTTTGTTTCATGGATGTTTACATTTACAACTATTTGCTGTCAAAACTCTTTCATTAAGGATGAGGTGTATAACTCTCAAACCCATTGCTGAGTCTGTACATCTCAAAGCTGTAAGTAGACTTACAGTGGTTTTGTGCTCAAGCCTTCCCTCATCACAGCCATTTGCTGTGAAGTATAGGGCGGAAAGAAGTCCCACACATTTCCCATCGCCCCTTCACACCAATGCAGGCTTTCCCCACATGCTTTCTGCCAAGCTTGATTATTGACTTAGCATGGCTTAGTTTTTCAGCTGTAGACAGAATGAGCATGGAGAGAAAATACTAAGTAAGATGAAGAAGTGAAATAAAGTAAGGGCAAGAGGTCAGGATGGACTAGAGAGGGGCATGGAATAGAAAGAATGTATATTGCCAAGGGGGAAATCTGCAAATGTGGAGACATTTTGTACATTTTGTTTCCCAATGACTGTGGGTCGCTGAGGTCATTTAATGGGTGGGGCAGGGGTGCTGAATGTCCTATTGTGAGGCCTGTCAGACAGAAGAAAGAATTGTCCAATTCCTTTCATGACTTCCACACGCCCTACTAAACATGCAGGAAAAGTTTACTTGAGTAAACAACTAATTCTATTTTATATACACGCAAATTGTTTATCCGTGGTTTTACTGTACAGTGACCTTTGCAGTCAAGCAATGAAAAGTGTGAGTCAAATTGTCAATTTCAACCCTTTAACAATATTTGCCCTCACATTTCAGAAATACTACATGTCAGTGGTGGTGGTAATGATGTTTGTTGTTTTGTTTTACAAATGCAATTCACCATATCCGTCTGCATTTCTAGATGCCCCATTATTGGCGAGTCTACATAGATACACTTGCACCTCTACTTCATTGTGGTTTCCAGCATAGCACTGCTCAAGGTTTTATCTATGGAAATAGAATACATTTAATTAAAACTTACTTTCCTTTTATTTATTCTTTAAATTTTAATTCAGATATTAAGATTATATTTGTAATTAAATGTATTCATGAATTATATTATTTATGGATATTATTCACGATAATAAAGGCCACTTTCCTCTAAACATGTGTTCTGCAAGAAAGACATTGCACCAGATAAGGCTGACAACAATGAACTTGGAGTATGTGAAGGGCCTGAGGAAGGTCATCAGGAAAGAAGCACACAGGACATCATTCACTTACTCACTGACAATCAAGGCACCAAGTCAAGTGCAGATATAATATTCTGATAGAAGCAAGGGGCAAACTGATGTATAGATTAATTGATAAATGCATTTATTTGCGCATTTAACAAACATTGGAGACTACAGAACTACAGTAGATGCCAAAGAAATGAGCCTCCAATCCCTGATTTCAAGTAGTTCTGTTAGGAGATACAGATGCTTATATAAAGAATTACAATACAATGAGGCAAATTCAACTAAAGAAGTAAGCACAGAGGAGGGGATCTAAACTCGTGTAGAAGGAAGGTGACCCAGGGAAGGCTTCTTCGCAGAGATGGGCCGATTAGAACTTCATTCACTGGTAAAAGGTAGCAAGCCCTGTGATGCTGAGAGGGAGTGTTGAGGAGACCAATGTACCAGTTTTCAATCTCCAGAAAAGAATGCTGTACACCACTTACCAATTCCAAGGAAAGACTCAGACTACATACAGGACAATAGCAGGGCTCATAGTACGCTGACAAGCAGGAATAAAAGTCCCACCATTTCTGCCCATGGCATCTTGTTATTGGAATTACTGAAGGAAACACAAAGTAGTCAAGCACTGGATGAAACAACACTCTACTTGCATAGAGAAGAAACAGGGCGAGATCGGCCACAAGAGTGGGCATGGGTGCTGTGGTCAGCAGGAGTCCCGTCACCCTGCAGCCAGTGCAGGGTTATGTGCCTACATGCACCCTTCACCTGATGCAGTACAAGGATCCCAGCTCTCCCCCTTGGTGTCTGAAATGCTGAAAGCTGGGGACAAGCCTGAGGGCTGTGACATATAGGCTTAAAACAAAGGAACACTCATTACGCTTGTAACAGGGAAAGACATTCCCACATAAGATGAGAAGCACAGCCCAGGCTGTATGAACTCTTCTTGTTTTGGTAAGAAAGTGTTTCTGACTCAAGGCCCATTCTCACGTGGTCAAGTGGGGATCATGTAAAGGCCGCATGCAGATGAGTGTTTTTTCCCCAATAGGAAGTCTTTAGCTCACTGGGAAGAAAAGTACACAGAAGACACATGGTAAGTAAAAGTATATGAATAAGATATACTGTGGACAATCTTAAGCAACAACTATAAGTCAAGGGAGAAAGTCAGGGTCTAGATCTTTGAGGATCTTAGTAATTATGTAACAAGTGTAATACTTTTACAGAATAGAATAGAAAATAAATATTTCTGAGAACTCTTTTAGGTTGGTCCCCCTGGAAGTTCTGAGAAGGAAGGTGTGGAGGAAGACGGGCGAGCAGACACGGTGTAGAGTGAGTGCACTATTGCAGTAATCGAGGGTGAGTGAAGACCTGCAATAGGACTGTGGGTGAGGAGGAAACTTTGCTTCAGACATACATAAAGTGAGGTGATTAAAATACACCACTATCCAGGTGCATCAGCTGAAGCTCTGCACTGATTGGTCTGAGTTGATACCAGGTATTGGTGTTTTTATAAGGTCCCCAGGTAATTATAATACCTAATAAAGACTAAGAAGCAGTGAATTAGATAACCACTTAGGAGAATAAATCAACAGAACTTGAGTGATCAGAGGATAGAGTGAAAGACAAGGTAGACTTCTAGAATTGAGCACAGGGGCCTACTTTGGGAAAATCTGCTAACGGTGCTGCTATAACTTGAAATAGAGAGGGTGAGAAATTAATAGCTTGAAATGAGAGAATAACACGTTCCAAATAAGGATACTGAGTCTGAGGTGCCTGTGATACATTCGAATGCTGATGGTCAGCAAGCAAGTGAATGTAGGGCTTCAAAACTTCGGAAGATAATTTAAAATACTTCAAAAATACTTTAGAAAACATATACAATTTAAAGTTGGGAATTTTGGAGTGATTCATGCCTTGACCTTTGGGGGGGGAGTTAAAAAATATGCCAACGCATATTCTTCTTCAGAGATAGTGTATAGAATGAGAGAGGCAGAGGATCAGCATTTCAGGGATGACTGGAGGAAAAGTAGCCAATTGAAGTTGCCTTGAAGGAATGCTGAAAAGATTTAATAATGACTCTTTAATGTGCAGTCATGAAAGACAAGGAAAAATACATTTTCAAGATAATGTCAGATACAACAACAACAAAAAATGAACTAAGATCAAAGCAAAACATTGTCTGTTGGTCTTGGAAAAGGGGTCATTAATAATGACCTCAGAGAGGGCCTTTTTCAGTGCAGGCTAGTTGGATGGAAGCAGGCTGAGGAGCAAAAGAGCGATGAACAGCAGGAAGGGTGATCACCAGCTGTTCCTTCGTAAGATCTGGATAAGGAAATCACCAAGGGTCTGAGGGTGTTATTGTGGCTGGAGAAGGGCAGGGTGACGTGTTTGGGAAAGGGACCGAAGTGGCTGTCTTCCTGAAAAGTGATGATGGTGGAGAGAAGGATGAGGCCGATTCTTTAGATCAGAGGGATAATAATTTTAAAAGGTTTTTTAAAAAGTAGCAAGTAAACAGTTTGAATTTGTAGGAAGAAATGTTGTAGATGGACAATAAGGCAAAGGAGCAAGACCGCAGATTGATGAAAAGGACAAGCACATCATTTTGTCATGAGCTACCAAAGTCATAGGAGACTTTTCATCAGTGAAGGACAAAAGTGCTTAAATAATTAGGGCAAGATTAAGTAGAAAGCTAATAAAAATTACACCTTAACTGGAAACTCAGCCTACAAATTTCCCCTTTCTTTAGAATATGGTTGTGCATAAATATTACAATTATTATATGTATTTGTAATATGTTAGGGTTTGCACACAGATAGTATTGAAAGACCTCAGGTTTAGTTACTATTCCTGGATGCCTATAAAATTCACATTCTTTCCACTCTCCCATAGCCTTCTCAGTTTAAAAGGCTGCATGGCACTCTAATGAGCATTATTATGTAATACCAATCAGGAATACAAAATATGCCAAAATTATAGAGTCACCAGAAAGCCTTAGCATCTAAAAATGAAAGAATGTCCAAAAAAACCTCACAGCATTATACTGGGAATTTTTTGGTTCCACTTGCTCTGAAATCATTAATATTTCCCTATACATTTTCTCCTGATAGATACCATCACTCATAAACCATTATCTCAGCGTTGACAGAGTAATGGGCCTATTGACTTTGACTGGTACTCACTGTAAAACAGGCTTATCTGGGTACCTGCCACAACAGATCTAGGTTAACAGATTTTCTGTCCTACTTTTAGACATTAGGCATCAATTGAGCACATCAGGACTGTTAATAACATTTGTCTTATCCTCTAGCTGTTGAAACTTGGGCAAGTAATACAACCTGTGTGAGACTCTAATTTTTTTTAAGCTGATGTGTTAGTCTTTAGTTGATCCCTTCAACTAAAAAAATGCAACAAATCTGTGAATTATCATGAAGGTTTACAAAGAGAAATGGTGTCTGAGTGGGTAGTTTAAGACATAAAAGCTGTTGGATATTTGACTTAGCCAGTGTTTCTAAAGGTCTTGGTTGCTGTTCGTAGAGATAGTTGAAAAGTCCCTGTCTTACCTGATACGCACAATAGGCCTTTGTTAGTTACTATTTAGGGTTACAGTCCCCAAGGACCCATACTAGTTCAGTCTGTCCTCTTTGGTTAGTTGACTGGTTGATTAGTTTAGTTCTTCGTTGGTTTATACATTCATTCAGCAGAAATTATTCTATTTCCCTGATAGTATCCCAGGTGCTTTGGGAGAGATATGAATAGAGGGTTCTTCCCTACACGGAAGCATTATTAAAAGAATTTCACGTACACAAGAGATTTATATTTCAGTGTACAAGGTAATAAACACCTTAGGACTAGTATAGGTACAGTGACATAGATGTTCTTTTAATTTATACCAACTTATTATACACTGTTATGAATCAGGCATTGTTTCTAAATCCTTGCTATTCACAGTGAAGTCCACACATCTGCAGCTGTGACTGTCCCTTTGAAATACAGAGTCTCAACCTCAACCTTAGCCATATTAAATTAGAAGCAGTATTTTAATATAGTGCCAAGGTTATGGGTATATACCCTAATCTTTAGAAGCCACTAGTCCAGTTCATATTTTCCTCAAAATGGAAGATAAGAACCATCTACAATAATAATCCAGGTACTGGGATCCTACCTCCCATCCAGGATCTTGGTTTTAATAGATTTGCAATGGGGCCCTGGTTCTTCATTGAAAGAAAATCATTCTCATATGATTTTCCAAGCATTTAGTTAGAAAACCACTGGTTTGGATGTTGGGGATACAAAGATGAATAAGACAGAATCACTGTCTTTTAAAGTCTCACCATATCTTCTACAATTTCCTATTGGGTTCAAATAAATTTCTCTTCTTCTTTATAGTGCTTTCTAGCAGCAATAACTTAGAAACCTACACACTGGGTCAGAATCACATGAACGTCAAATAGAGATTCATCCTTCTTCTCAAAAACTTTCTGTGGACTGATAAATAAACCACCAAATATAGGCTAAATCACATTTAGTATAGCTTCAGAGAGAGTTTTATTTCATGGCAGAGCCATTCTTTAAAAGTTGGCGATCTCTGTAAGATATAGGTGTCAACTCCATTAACCACGCTATCAGATTAACTGAACAGCCAAATTACCTGTCACACCAGGTAGCAGAAGCTTATATACTTTCATAAGTGCTGCATTAGGAGTTAAATCATCATGCTTGTCTTCAAAGTATTTGGTAAATGTTCTTACCTTTGGTATATATCTTAAAATATTGCTTTTCAAAGTAAATCTTTATCTGAGACATAATTGTCTGTACTTACAAATTTGATCCGAGAAATAGTAACTGATTGTTGCAGACCATAGTCATTAAAAGTGTGCTTTAGGTTAAAGTCACAATATTCTGAATATCATTAACCAACCATACCTGATGGTATAAGTGAGTTTAATATGTCCTCAAATATAACTTGCAAAACTGATTAATATTAGGTGTTCTTTTTGACAAACATGAATCGTTTTGCCGAGCAGTGATAAACGCCTCGGTGAAGAATTGAATGCTTATTTGTGCAGACAAAATTTCCCTGAGGAAGTCTTGCTTATGGGTTCTCAGTAAGGCCACTTTCCTCTTTGCCTCACTTGTCCCATTTGCATATTTAACCAGTTCTATAAACAGACACAGATCAATGGGCAGGTCAACTGGACAGTAGCCGAGAAGATTAATATATAAAATCTGTTTTTTTTTTAAAACCTTCCTGGAATAGAGAAATATATCAGATAAACTAAGAAATTAATAACATAAAAGTAGCACCTGCTGTTCTAGGCTTCTGGGATTCCATAAAGAGAGAGAAAGAGAGCAATCCAAAAAATTATAAAAACAGTAAAACAATATTTACTCCAAGAAATCTAGAAAATATTTAAATATTGATAAGAATTATAAAATAAGTATGATTAAATAATAAAAAAGAGAACTCATGCAAATTGAAAGAAATGCCATTAAAAATGTGACCAAGAACTGTGGTTAATAAAAGTAAAATGGATGATTTAATAATAGTCCAATGTTTCTCCCTAAATAACATCTTAGCATTTTCAAGGAGCATCTTTCAGTACTTGTGCATGAAATTTTACATGGAAAGCATCTTTACTTAGCACCTTAATGCTATTTACATAATCTTCTGGCCTCCATTAAAGAAAGACCTGGACACAAGAAATCAATTGAACAATCAATTTATAAATATGGAGACAGTTTAAAAAGTATTGGATAAAAATAATAGTAATTATATTGATGCTTATGTTGGAAGGTTTAAATCAGAACATAGTTAAATTTATATATAGGGTCCAGCACAAATAATACCATTTTTTTATTACAAAACCTTTTACTACAAAATCATAAGCATGCAATTCTGTAACATAACCATATCACACTGAAGCACACCATATGATATTTTAGGTGAAATGTTCAAATTAAAGCTATAAATTATTATACCCATATTATTACCCTACCAACCACACTCCAGCAGGCATTATTTCTGCCGGACCCTGTATAAGAACAAGATAAAGATGAACATTTTCTAGAGGGATGGCCATTTACTTTAGATTTTACATCAAATATACACAGTAAAAATTGACATGTAATTATTAAAATTTATTAAGTAGAGTGATTATAGAGATGTAAACAACTTAATAAATCAATTTTTAAAAGGTAAAGATTAAATATGGCAAAAGGAAACACAAAAAGAGATGTCTGAAATATACGCAAATGTTTTACTTAATCACAACCAGATAAATAAATTTAACTCATGCAATAAAAATATTTAAATGGGATTTTAAAATGCATCTGAAAGAGCATGACACAGAAAAGCTAATTAAAATGATATAAAAGGTGGTACTATAAATACACTCACAAAAATAGTGCTGCCGACCCATATTTTCAAAAAAGGATAATAAAGGCAAAACAGGTTAGGGATGAAGCCAATCACTTTATAGTGATAAAAAGAACACAATTTCACAGAGATGATATAACAACTTAGAGACTATACACAAATAACAAATGCTCTATGAATAAATAAAGCAAAATCTGACATCATTAAAAGAAGAAACTAACACTTTAGTACACACTATTGTGAGTTTGTCACTTGCTGTCCCAGTGGTTGGGCCCAAACTTTGTGACTAGGAGTGAACAGCAGAGCCCCTTTGGGTGGAGGTACTTGGGATCATAAGTTCAGAGCCAGAGGACTATTGAAAATGTAAAGGAGAAATTCAGGCAGCACAGGTATTCCAGTGGTGAGGCTCAAATTTGAGGATAGATTACCTAAATAAATTCTTGCCTCGCAGGTGAAAACAAAATAAAGCAACAAAAAGGTATGTATAGGGAGGCCCCAGGAACAGGGCAGAAATTTGAATGAAGACTAGAGATAAATCTATTCATGATGGCTAGAGCTAGGGGAGGTCAAATCTGCGAGTTGATGCTTTCCTCACCTGCGCATTCCCCCAGCCACGCTTGGCTCAGGCAGCTGAATGAGAGACGTGAGAGAGGACAGAGCCCACAAGTGGCAGAACAGCTATAATTTAGAGAAATCCCAAGAAGCAAGGGAACCACAGAAAGGGTGAGCCCATCTCTGCTCAAACCCTTGGCACAGAGAAGAACCATAGGAAACCAGCATAAAAAAGCACCGCCTGGAGGACATAAGAACAGCAGTATCAGCAGCTGCAAATCAAGTGAAAGATAGTTTGAAGCTTGACCCCAGGTGCGTTAACCATCCACAGCACCAAGAATCCACAGAATAAGACGGTCGAGGACCACTATACTGTACTAGCTACAGTGTTAAACTTACAACAAAGCATATTAGATGTATTCATACTTTAGAAAAGGCAAAGGTAACTTATTATGAGGCAAAGTAATAATCAACAGAAACAACTCCAATGATGTCGGATATAGGAGACTAAGAATCTAGCACACATATCATGCATATGTTCACAGAGTGAAAGAAAACTTGGCAGAATGAATGGGAGATCTAAGTCAATAAATGGAAATTCTATAAAGATGTGGTAATTCAAGGACTTAACATTAGAATAACACAGAAATTTTTCTGGATGAGATCAACATCAGATAGAAAAAGGTAGAAGAAATAACATGGGAAGTTGGGGATAGATTATTAGAAATTACTCAACCTGAAGAGATAAAAATTTAGAAGAAAAATGAACAGACCCTCCATGAGTTTCTGGAAAAATTATGCATGACTTCAGCCTCAGAAGGATATGAGACCAAAAAATACATGTAGAAGCATATATATGAAGAAATAAGGGCTGAAAAGTTAACTTCCAAAATGTTAATTTGAAGCTCTGAAATGTTCAAAAAACACAAAGACAAACTAAAGGAAAGGGAATCACTCCCAGGCAAATTATAAGCAAGTTGATGAATGCCAAATATAGAGAAAATCTTAAAATCTTAATGTTTTCTATTTCTTAATTTACATGTTTAAATACAGTATGGGAACAAACCTTTCTTCTTTGCTTGTCTTTCCTTTCTTTAAAATCTTAATTTTATCTGGTAATATAGATCCAATTGGTATTTTTCCCTATCTTTTTGCCTTTGGTATATTAGTTTGGAAAATTTTATTTTTTTGACATATATCGGTATCATTCTAGATAAATTACATCCATTATACTCAAGGCTTCCCTTTATTTGATTTAATAATCTGCTCTGTTATCCAACACTTCCTGCCCAGCTTTTTATTACCAATCCATTTTAGCAAAAGTCATGACCTCCTACTGATTGCTCACACTTGATCAATTCCTGAAGAAGTCCAGACTCTAGGGTGAAGTGGATATTCGGTCTGAGTTTCATTATTTGTTGGTGTCTGAAAATAGTCTTTTAATCATTGGCCTGGTGCCTAGAAGAAGCCCTCGTAATTTTCATGTCACATTCACATGTCATGTTGCTGCCACCCAATCCCACTACATACAGTGACTTTTATCATTTCGTACTTGGCATTTTTTGGGACTCATACAGATAGGGTGACTTGCTTTTTCAACTAGTAGAAACCTGCCTTCAAGTAGCAGTTTTCACCTGACTCCTGCTACTTTAGCTTTGTCTATAAGAATATGCTTCCATCTTCAGTGTTCTGCCTAACACTACAGTCCCCTTATCTCCCACCACCCTCAGTTTTATTGAGAAATAATGGGCATACATTGCTGTATAGGTTTAAGGTGTACAGCATGATGCTGTGATTTACCTACATCATGAAATGATTTCCACATAGGTTTAATTAACATCCATCATCTTGTGCAGATACACCAAAAAGAAAAACAATTCTCGTGCTAAGAACTCTTAGGATCTACTCTCTTACCTAGTTCATTTTTTTAGTCTTTCATAAGGAGACGCTGATTTCTTGGCCTTTCTTTCACGCTAAGCCTAAGTGCCCATTGTTTCAGGCTCACCTGCATGGGGACCAAAACAAACAAATCTGCAAAGATGCCCGGTCTCTGACAGCAAAGCTGTGCCTGGCTCCCTCCTGTCCAGTCCAGTCAAATATTCTCCATCCTTCTTCTTCCACACAAAAACTAAATGAAACATCATGGGTTGTTTTCCATACGTAATCAAAAGTAGTTCCTGACACTCTGTCTAGCATACTCCATATATTTAGTTTTTCCCGCAGCATTAAACCCTTTGATGTTCCCCATATATATACTCGCTTGCTTTTGTCATGACTGTATGAGCAATATCAGAGCGAATCCTTTTTCTGTCTTATTTTCTCTAAAATAATGGCTAGGGAGACAGTGGGCACTGAATAAGCACTTATTAAAGAGCTTAAAGAAACCTTAGTGCCACAGCAAACTCATTATTTGAGGAAACAAGAAATTTCATTTTTCTGAGTCTCAATTTCCTAAAATGCCAAATGGGAATGATAAAAATAACTGTATACAGAGGGATTATGAATGGGAACTATAATGCATGAAAGTAAACTTAAGATTACATTTCTAGCATGCTTTTATTTTATGTTACATTCCTAGCCATGTTTGAAGAACATATAAATTCAGGTGTTACCCTGAAGTTACTATAAGTAAATTCAAAATAAGGAAATTAAAAAATAGTAATGGCATTTCACTATACTAAATAGGCACAGGATTAAAATAAAATTAGCTTCAAATGTGGAAGAACCACACTTACCTATATACTACATTTTCAGGGCAACATAAAAAGTTGGGAAAACATAGAAACGTGATGAGTTTCTCCAAGGTGTAGTTGTCAAGTTCAGCTAAAGGCAGAGCCCAGAGCCTGCACAGCTTCACCTGTTTGAGGCTGTGCCCAGGCTAAACGAGGTGCAGAGAGCACCAGCCAGGCCTTGCTGTGCAAGCTGCGGGCAGCAGAGGTCAATGGGTGAAAAAGCGAAACAGGTCTTTGAGATAATTAAACAACTTTAAATAAACAGGTTTCCAGTGACTAATATTGCTAATTCCTTTCACTTTTCTCTGTAATCTGTGGCTTTTTAAAAGCATTTTCATGCTACTCCTTGTAGCATTTCACCCAATACTAGTTTGGCTGCTAAAATAACACTTTGTCTAAATAACTCTCATTGCTGCGCAAACAGGAGGCTCTCAGGAGGGAGTAACCTAATGTATTAATTACTATTCAAGGGAGATGATTAACAATTGCTGTCTTTAGTTCCATTCTTCCTTGGGATAGGAGAAATGTACCTTTTAGCCCAAGGGAATTGTAGAATTTCAGGTGATAGAAGAGCTAGATGGAAACGACCTTGTAGGAAAGGAAACTTACTGTTAGAACTCAAACATTTTAGAGTACATTTAATCAATTTTCAATACTAATACTACAAGGAAACAACAATTAAAGCTATGATTTAATGAGTATTATATATGTATAGTTATCTCTTTTTAATTCTCACTTGAAGATTTGTTTATTGATGTTAGAGAGAGAGAAAGGGGGAGAAACTGAGAAACATTGACATGAGAAAGAAGCGTTGATTGGTTGCTTCCCATGTGCTCCCCAATGGAGGGTTAAACCCACAACCTAGGCCTGCGCCCTGACCAGGGGTCAAACCTGTGACCTTTTGGTGTACAGGATGACATTCCAACCAACTGCTCTCCCTCGTCAAGGCTGTATACAATTATCTTTTCTCTTAACTCTAGTATCTGATCTGTGTACCATGTGTTCACTATTATGTCCATTTTATAGATACTGATATTGAAGTTCAGCAAGTCTAAGTCACAAATTTCAAACTTTGTACCCCACAAGCATGGAGTTGGGGTTGAAACAGAGGTCCAGATTTTGCATTCTATTAAGCTGAAACTATATCCGCTTTTTTTTTTTTAATTCTAAAAGTTGTGACATGGATCCCCCTGCATCTGGATAATACTGGGTTGGCCAAAAAGTTCTTTTTGTTTTTTCCATAAGATGGCTCTAGTAGTGCTTAGAAGTCTTTAACTTCATTCAAAACAATTTTGTTAGATTGCGTTGTGACAGCTGTACTATCAGTGTGCATTTACAAAAAACTTATCAAAATTGGTAAATTTTTGTGTAGCTACTTTTAATATCAAAGATGGAAGAAAATGTACAACATTTTCAGCACATTGTGCTTTATTATTTCAGAAAAGGTAAAAACACAGTTGAAACACACAAAAAAAGATTTGTGCA
This sequence comes from Anoura caudifer, assembly GCA_004027475.1. Taxonomy (NCBI): domain Eukaryota; kingdom Metazoa; phylum Chordata; class Mammalia; order Chiroptera; family Phyllostomidae; genus Anoura; species Anoura caudifer. The sequence goes on from PVKU01005430.1 coordinate 82,477, forward strand.
GTGTATCGAAAAGGTGCTTTGACTGATCAAATGTGTCAAAAGTGGTTTGCAGAGTTTTGTGCTGGAGATTTCTTACTGGATGATGCTCCACAGTTGGTAGACCAGTTGAAGTTGATAGCTGATCAAATTGAGACATTAACTGGGAAAAATCAATGTTCTACCACGTGACAGATAGCCAACATACTCAGAATATCCAAATCAATGGAGCCATTGGTGAAAATGAAAAATGTGTCTTTTATTCTACAGAAAAAACTAAATGGCCTTTTTGGCTAACACAATAAAATACTAGTTAAAATATTACTATCAGTATAGGACCTGTGATCTGGATGAAAAGTAAGGCTTTGTTCTAAATATAGACATTTTCCTCCGTAGACAAATAGTTTGTTCAGTAATTTAGAATGTCTAGGGATTGTGCCTTTAAGTTGAATTCTTTATAACATATTGATTTAGGCCTAAGTTCTCCCAAAATTTGTACCCTAGTCAAAGTTTATTTATTTATTTATTTTTTATTATTTTTTGTCTTCTCTTAAAATCATTCTCTACTGGTAGAGTATTTAATTTTAAAAAAACTTTAGAAATTATTTTAATAATGTTAGTCAATCTGCATCATAAAGTTCTTATGATCAGCTCAGCAAATAGCAGTTTTAACGACCTCAGTTGCCTCAAAGATAAAAGTATGCTAAGGTATCTAAAATGATAAAATATACATTGCACAGTACTAATCATAATGGCTAAATTAGATGTTAATGTACATTTCATGTTCATTATAATTTAATGATGACTGAATTTTTAAGTGTTCAGTTAGAATTTCCCAGCATCACATATCTGGTGAGGAAGTATCTCCTTCAAATCTAGAACTTGGTGAGAGAATTAATGTCAGTGTAAATTATGCCTTAAAGAGAAAGTTCCCATTTCTCAAGCTGATGTTTTATGCCAAGAGATAGCAGGTGGTGGAGTCAGACAGAGCATGAATAACACACCCTTTATTTATGACCAGTTCTATTTTTCATGACCAGAAGGCAGCAGCTGCCATCTGGTATAATTCCTGGAGGGCATTGATAGGTCATGATGACCAAAACATTGATTTAGTGTCATTTTGTGATTTGGAGACAGGTAACATTTATTGAGCTATAACTGCATGTCAGGTGCCCTCACAGGGGGCCTTCACATATGCTATCTTCAAAAACATCCTACTACAAATCATATTTTTACCTCTGTTTATTAGATCAACAAACCAAAGCTTGGGGAAGAGGTTAACCAAAAAGTTGAAAACACATATTAGCTGATTCTGATACATTCTTCTCTATAGGTGTCAGTGTAGAGGAAACTAGTCTTTTTTAATTGTTTTTCAACTACAGTTGTCCCCATTATTCCCCCATTACTCTCCTCTGCCCTACCCATCTCTACCTCCCAAATTTAGTCCTCTCCCCTCCCTGTTGTCTTTGTCCATGGTTCCTTTACACATACATGTTCCTTGACTACCCTTCCCCTGTACCTGTTTCTAAGAATAGTGAGGATGTCCCTGAGAATTCTACATACTGCCCTTGGAATCAGGCAAGCTGAGATTGAGCTACAGCTTCCTAATGCCAAGTGCGGTATCACCATCGCTAACATTTTAGCTCTGAAAAGCAGTCTGGTAAACCAACGCACGCTATGGCTTATCTAGGACCCTGTGTATAAAACCTAAAGCAAGGAATGGACAAAGCAGAATCTGATCAATGATGGAAGGACAGAATGATGAACAAACTCTAAACTATGAAACAAAGAAGACTTTTAGAAGGTCCATGTGTACCCTCAACTATTTGGAAGAACTATATGAGGTGTTTCATATATCACAAGATGGTTGTTAGGGCACTAAGAGGAGAATATATGGGTAGAGATGTCGGAAACACAATGTGCTTCCCTGGGAGGCAGCAAGTGCCCTAAAGATGAGAAGAGAAGGTTGAATGAATGCCCCTCAGCGATGTGGAAGGATACAACAAGCAATGTATTGATTGAGTTACATAACTTTACATTCTCCTTTTACTCATGACACTCCATGATAACAAATAATCTGTTAAATTTCTTAAAATAAAGTTTTATAAAGCTTACAACAGGATGGAACCCAAGAGATTTTAAAACTTGCCCTGAAGGTAGTTTAGGAGAGCTTGAATGGTTCAGCTCCTGTTGAGGCCACTCACTAAAGATGGCTTGAAAGCTTAGTGCCAAATACAAACATTTACAAAATCTAATTCAAGAACCAACTAGAATTCTTTCTGACCAACAGAATTCCTCATTCTCTTTCTCATGGAGTCTGGAATTTCAGCACTATTGACTCGTGCAATTTATCACTTCAAGGCTGGTCTATCCTCAGAAATGTCCAATAAAAAGTATGTGCCCCACAGGGAGTAACACAAGCTTTTATCAACTAGTATTTCAGAAGAGTATGATGGCACTTCTGGCCAAGATGGAGGCATAGGTAGACACACTATGCCTCCTCGCACAACCAAAATAAGGACAACAAAAATTTAGAAACAAAGAAACAACCAGGACTGACAGAAAGTTGAACTGTATGTAAGTCCGACAGCCAAAGAGTTAAAGAAGAAACATTTATCCAGACTGGTAGGAGGGGCAGAGACGAACCACCAGGTGGAGAGGACTCACGGCAAAGCGGCGGCTGGCTGACCCAGGTGTGCAAGGTGGCAGCGGGCGCATCAAGCAAGGTACACAAGGTAGCTGGCGGACCAGGCGGTCCATAATCTTGCGTAGATAAACCAGGTGAAACCGGGGAGTGAGGCAGACCTGTGGGGGTTGAGGTTCTGGGAGAGACTCCCAGCCTCACAGGAGAGTTCGTACGAGAGACCCACAGGGTCCCAGGATGTACACAAACCCACCCACCTGGGAAATCAGCACCAGAATGGTCCAGTTTGCTTGGCAGAAGCAGCAGAAGTGACTGAAATCTGGCAGAGAGCTGAGCAAGCACCATTGTTCCCTTTCGGACCCCTTCCCCTACAGACAGCGTCACAACCCAGAGACTGGGTTGCCCCACCCTTGTGAACACCTTAGTCTCTGCCCCTCACTATATAAAAGGTGCATCAACACACGCACACAAAAAGAAAATGGCCCAAATGAAAGAATAGATCAAAGCTCTAGAAATAATAAAACTAAGTGACAAAAAGATAGCCAACCTATCAGATGCATAGTTCAAAGCACTGGTAGCTAACCTATCCATGCACAGTTCAAAGCACTGGTTATGAGGATGCTCACAGAACTGGTTGATTTTGCTCACAAATTAGAGGAACAAATGAAGGCTACAATAAGTGAAATGAAGAAAAATGCACAAGGAACCCATAGTGATGGGAGGAAAACTGGGACTCAGATCAATGGAGTGGACCAGAAGGAAGAAAGAAACAACCAAACAGGAAACAAGGAAGAAACAAGAATTCAAAAAAATGAGGAGAGGCGTAGGAACCTCCAGGACATCTCTAAATGTTCCAATATCTGAATTATAGGGGTACCGGAAGGGGAAGAGGAAGAGCAACAGGTGGAAAAGATATTTGAACAAATAATGAAGGAGAACATTCCCATTCTGGCAAAGGAAATAGACTTCCAGGAAGTCCAGGAAGCTTAGAGAGTCCCAAAGAAGTTGGACCCAAGGAGGAACACACCAAGGCACATCATAATTACATTACCCAAGGTTAAAATGAAGGCAAGAACCTTACTTACAAGCAGTAAGAGATAAGGAGACAGTTACCTACAAAGGAGTTCCCATCAGACTGTCAACTGATTTCTCAAAAGAGACCTTACAGGCAAGAAGGGGCTGGAAAGAAGTATTCCAAGTCATGAAAGGCAAGGACCTACATCCAAGATTGCTCTATCCAGCAAAGTTTTCATTTAGAATAGAAGGGAAGAAAAAGTGCTTCTCAGATAAGGTCAAGTTAAAGGAGTTCATCATCACCAAGCCCTTATTGTATGAAATGTTAAAGGGACTTATCTAACAGAAAGAAGATAAAAGATATGACAATAAAAAGATAGCAAACTCATAGATATTAACAACCACACCTAAAACAAAAGCAAACTAAGCAAACACCTAGAACAGGAAGAGAACCACAGAAATGGAGATCACATGGAGGGTTATCAACAGGGAAGTGGGAGCAGGAGAGAGGGGGAAAAGGTACAGAGAATAAGTAGCATAAATGGGAGGTAGAAAATAGACAGGGGGAGGGTAAGAATAATATAGGAAATGTAGAAGCAAAGAACTTATAGGTATGACACATGGACATGAACACCCCCCTACATGAAAGGGGGGGAATGTGGGTGGGAGAGGGTGTGCAGGGTGGAGGGGAGTGAAGGGGAGAAAATGGGACAACTGTTAAAGCATAATCAATAAACTATATTAAAAAAAGAATAGTATGATGGCTAGGTCAGACTCCAGATCTAGAGAAATATGGTGCAAGATTAGCACTGGGGCCTGTGTCTCCTCTAAAAAGGGAACACAGAAAAGTAGAGATGGTGAGTTATAAAGTTTTAGAAGGACTCAGTTATTAGTGTTTCTCAACAACTTCTTTTATTTATGATCAATAGATATCGTTCTTTTTTAAAAATTATTTTATTGTTGTTCAAGTATAGTTGTCTGCATTTACCCTCCACCATTACCCACCCCCTGCACCCCAGCCTCTTGCTTCCACCCTCCCTTGGTTTTGTCCCTGTGTCCTTTATAGTTGTTCCTAAAAACCCTTCCCCACTTCCTCCCATTATCCCCTCCCACCTCCCCTCTGGTTACTGTCAGATTGTTCTTAACTTCGGATATTGACATGGTTTTTTTCATTGATTCTTATATGAACTTTATTAATAGTAACATCTAAAACTAGTTGTTATATATATACACACATATATACCACATGAAATAAAATGTATGTTTCTTGGTAATCACATATTTCTTATTAAGTTTAAAAGTGTATTCATTCCAGTTTTAAAATAATTTTGAAATATTACCTATATACAGAAAAGAGTACCTCCCAGGGTTGTTAATTAGTTGGATATCCGTGTTATGAACAAGGAATGAAATATCGCTTTCATTTCAGCCCATCTCTACTCTCCTCCCAGGCACTAAGGTCTTTCCTGCCCAAAAGGACTATTGGCCTAATGTGTAGCACCATATACAGGGTGGGGTGAAGTAGGTGTACAATTGTTCATAAAAATGTAATACAATAATTAATATTAATTAATAATTAATATGCAAGGATAAACTCTGTGTTTTGTGTATTCACAATTGTAAACCTACTTTTGTACCACCCTATATGAGTTCGGCCAATTTTGAAGTTTCTTTAAATGGAATCATTTGTCCTGAATTTGGCTTCCTGTACTCAACAGTACGTTTGTAAGATTCATTCATGTTCTAGCAGTAGCTTGTTCATTTTCATTTCATTATGGTACGTTCATGTAATTGTATCATGATTTATTTCTAATCTTTATGATTAGATCTGTTGCATTTCCATTAAAAAAATCTCAGCACAGCAGATTTTTCTTTTAAGGCATTGAAAAGATATTTATAAAAATCTATATGAAACCTCAAATGACCAAAGACAGGCCAAGGCAATTTTCAAATAGAATAACAAAGTTACTGGCCAATATCATCTGATTTTAAGATTTACCGCAAAACCGCAGCCACTAAGGCCTTATTAAGTGCAATAATTTTCAATGAAACAGAACTGGGAATTGAGAAATATTTACACACATACATGGTCAGTTGATTTTCAACAAAGTTGCCAATGAAATTCAATGAAGGAATGGAAATCTTTTCAACAAATGGGTCAGCATTGGTTGGATGTCCATAGGCAAAGATTGAACTTGACCTTGAACCTGAACAAAGTTGAGTCAAAATGTAAAAGTGAATATGATAAAATATGTAGAAAAATATAGCAGAAAAATCTCTGCCACTATGGCTGGGCAAATAATTTTTAAATAAGATACAGAAAGTACAAATCATGAAAGAAAACATGATAAATAGTGTGTTATTAAAATAAAAAATATATATAAGAAACATACCCTTTTCTCTTTGAGAAACATTATTAAGTAAATGTAAAGTCAAGTCATAAACTGGGGGAATATATATTTTTATATATATGTATACACACATATGTGTATATACACATACACATATGAGTATGACAAAAGATTTGTAACAGGAATATATAAAAGATTCTTACAGCTTATAAGAGGATGGAATAATACAAAAATAGGCAGAAGAATCAAATAAATATTACATGAAGGAAGATATTCAAAGAGTAAAAGGTATGTAAAAAAGATGATCAATGTTACTTATCAAGAAAATCCACATTAAAACCCCAGGGAAATTACAATGTACATCCATGAAAGAAGCTAAAATGTAAAAGACTAATAGTTTGTAGTGCGAGAGAGGATGCAGAGCCATGGCATTTAGGAAGTAGTAAAGAGAATAGAAATAAAACTTTTAGTTCAAATGTGATCGTTTTACCTAACGTTGATTTGTATAGATTCAGTAACCACTTATATTGCACCTAACTTGCTTATCAATTCAGAGGTGACGGCTATGAGCCTGTAATCCTTCCTCTGAGGGGATGGACGGTAGTTGTGAAACTGTGCTACAGGTAAGGCGACTATGACTTGTTTTTCATACAGTAGAATATGCCTGAACATATTGTACCTGAACATATTGTGCCTGAACAAACAAGCCTTTCTAGTAATTTTCATAAAATAGCAAATGACTTTATAATTCATTTTGCTGCTTAAATAAAAGTGATCTTTCATGAAACGTGTATTTGTTTATGTCTATGTCTACTCAGCTATGACTGTAGCTCTATCTCTATAACCATATGTACGTATCTGTATGTAGGAATTTGATAATGAGGGACTTCATTTTACTCTGCAATTCTTGCCCTGTTTGCATTTTCTACAGTATTCATATATCCCTTTAGCAAATCAAAGTGTATAAATAATAAAATAATTGGTATTTTATATTTAAATAAATAATTGCCACTTTACATTGTAAAAGCGGTAATGATATGAACAAAAAGGAAATTTGGGACAACTATTCTGGAACCCAATCCCTGCTTTCTTTCTACCAGTGGCCTTTCTTTACTTCTAGACATTTCAAATATATTTTGGTAATCTGTGCCTCTCCTAGTTTCTAATATGACTTGACTTTAATCATTCACATCCTGCAATAAGACTTATCTTTCAACTTTAAACCAGCTCATCTTTTGGATACTGGAGCTCTTTTATTTCCCAATACATGTAATTATTTGTATCCTTTCTTTTTCTTATTTTGTTTTCACTTTATTTTGGACATATCCCCTAGATGCTACCCCTGTAAGGGTGATACCTGGCTTGTTGTCATTTTCTCTCAGTCTGTCTTCTTAGGTGATCCTGGTCACGTCATACTCTCTCTAATCCTTATTTTCATTATCTGCAAAATGAAGATAATAACACCCCTCCACGAGTTGGGAGGAACTTTAATAAATGCGGAAGATTTATAAATTAATTTTCACGTTAAGAAATTGGGAATGGAGAGCTAAGACAGACACAAAAGGCAAGGTCAACAACCAAATTACTTAGCAAAATTTTATCTACTCTTTCTCTAAATGCCCATATATCACAATGACCAGAAGCATCTTTATTCGAAATCATCTCCCTACACAAAACAACTAAATCTAATTACCGTGGTAGAACAGTGTTATCTTCACCTTTCCCTACTTACTGGAAACTTGATTTAACACTAAAACTGAAAGGGAAGGGAGGTTGGGTAGCAAAAGAAATTTCTCTCAGAGAGACAATCATCAAAAAAAGAAAACACTGGTAACAATTGCTGTGGCCTACTTCTCATACTCTCACTTGGCTTTTTGCCCAGATTTGCACAAATCACTGGTACTGCCCCAAACAATTCATGAATAGAGAAAAAATTGGGGGAAAATGCCAAAAAAGGAAAAACAAACTCAAGGGGAAACATAATGTCAGTTTTTAATTACTGGTGCACTAATGAAGACAGTGAATCAAATAAGCAGTCTGTTCTCAACATGTTATCATGCAAAACACAATGAACTTGAAAATTCCCGAAATAACAGTTCGTAGCAAGTGGAGGAAAATGCCCTATAACAGTCCTTGGAAGAAGAAATGCATTGGTATGTTGCTTTATTATTCCTCATTGCAGGTTCCAATCTAATCTCCATAGAAATGGAATTCCAATTGGGCCTCAGAGATATCTTACAAGCACAATGTAATCCCAATTTGAGAGAGATATTCAAGTTAACTGAAATTCAGTGTACTCTCCTGGGAACAGTTAGGCTGAACTACTTAGGAGGAACCAAATTCAAGTTCTTAAAAGTAGCCTGGATGAATTCTAAAATAAACCAAACAAGAGCTAATATTGGAATATGAAGAAAAATTATTCTCTCTCTCTCTCGATCTCAATCTCTCTTTCACTATTTGTACCCTCATCAGCTTGTACATCTCTCTTTTCCTTACCTTTCAGAAATATGAAATGGTTATAAAAATGCAAAAGGCAAAAATGCCCCAAAATTGCACAAAGATTCAGGCATCTTTAGAAACAGTAAATACATATTTAACCACAAATCTAACACAGCAGCTCTTGTCCCTAAGATAGCCATGGAAACACAGTTTTATTTTTATTCCAACAAACACTATGTCTTTTATGATTGTCAAGAATAACTAATTTTTAACTATTGATGATATAACTTTTTTTCTAAAGTGCAACAAGATTTTTAAACTCATGTAATTGTGTTTGGACACATCATTTGATTTGATAGTTCCCTCTTTCCTATGTTTAGGAAATTTTCTGTTTTCCACTCAAAAACATCTGGCAGTAAAATTTATTTTTCTGCACAACTTTGGATATAGTAATTCAAACTGAGTAACGATGTTATTTCAGTGATTTTTTAAACAATATGTCTGTGTACTAAGAGTGATTGTTGTAGCTTGTCTTTAGCACGTTTGGAGTCAAACAGGATGAGGTTTAAGTGGTGGTTCTGCCACTTCTGGGCAGGTTATTGTAAAGCTAGTAGCCAGGTGTCTTAAGCTGTGAAATAATTTGATAGTGAAGACGAAATGCTGTAATGTAAGGGAAGCGCCTAGAACAGTGCTGAGTTGTGGCAGACAGCCCTGGGCAGGGCCCTCCACCTCCGCTCTTCCTCTTCTGGGAGACCAGCTCTGAAGACACACAGGGGATCTTGCAGGGCCCAGACTGTACCATCTGAAATTGTTCTTGGAGGTAGGGAATGGATCCATGGCTTTAATCCGGGAGAGTCAAATTCCCTCTCTTAAAAAAATCTGGAACTGAGAAAAGTGAGGGCATAGAGTCTAGGGAGCTACTGGATCTGAATGAGGTCACAAGAAAAATCTCAAGGAAGAAGGAAAATTAGTTCTTGCTGCTGAGACCTCCAGAGCTGGTCTAGTTCCTCCCCTTCCTGATTCTTTTCTCTGATCTTGTGATAAATAACATTTGTCTTGCCCCATTGACATCCATGCATCCCCCTACTCTTTTACTTCGGCTAGAAAGAGACTCGGGTGCTTTTAAACAAACACTAACTAACGCAGGAATATGTGTAGCAGGATGCGCGCCACAAACAGACCTTCGGGGAAATGTGAGCTCACATTTCAGTGAATGGGTGACAGTTATGTGAAGTACAAGCAGATTATCTTCTGTATTATGGGAAGAAAAACTAGTAACCCAGAAACAATTCTTTATAGTTATTACTGGAAGATGATAGTCTAAGAGACTTTACCCCATAGAAAACACTGAAAGAGAGACAAATGTCATTCTTGTAGAATTGTATGTTTGCTCCTGATTATTTGTATAATATGATGGCTGCCTCACTGTTCTGTTATTGTCTATAGTGGTTAGGCCGTGGTCACTGAAAACCAGATACAGAAAGCTATCATTACTTTAGCTTAATTTACGAGCTATCCCTGGTTACAATGCACACATAGTGTTACTAGACACTCGGAGTGGACTTAGTTGTGGAAGATTATATTTAGAATTTCTAGGCAGCATCAGATCACTAAGAACAGGTGTGCTGTCCATGTCCACCCCAAAATCTATCTTAAACATACTTCATCTCAAGCAACTTTTGCTCAAGGAAGTACTGAATGAACCGATGCCTCATTACTCATTGTTACTTATGAAATGACTATTTTTCAAGCTGATTTAGCTAATAATACAATAAAATCTAAGTTCTTTATAAAAATAGTTCATGTCTCCATCTATCTCATCTATTTCTCTTCTTCCACAGGTAAAATATTCACACACTATCTTTGTCTATAATTTAAATTTTATGTAGTTATATTGCATTTATAAGTATGTCTATCTAACTGGGTGTGTACACACATTTTGAATACGCAAGATACAGACTAGGAAACAAAATTCTGAACACGTGTGTCTGGAAAAGATTTGTAAGAATGTCACACAAATAAAAAATAATTAAAAGATTACCAATCCAATTTCTAAAAAGGGCAAAAGACTGATGTGGACTCTGACCAGAGGTGTCTGTGGTGTTGTGGATGCAAGGAAGAAATTCACACGGACTGTAGAAGTCCCGTGAGGAAAGGGAAGGCATGGCCGCTCTCTGAGAGAGAGCGCGCCCTGACCCCTGCCTGGACAGGCTTTTATTGCTTTTTCTGGGAGCTTTACATCAAGGAAGGCCCTCATTTATTACACTGGGGTTTGCTTTAGGTGATTACTTTTTATAGATAACACAGAAAAGGATGTTGCAAATGCAAGGGGAAAAGTGGTCAGACCAGTTGTACTCTGTCCTGGGGGGATTAGCACAGACTTTAGGAAGTCACTTTAAAGATATGCAGTAAATATTTGTTGTCTCAATTCAGGGTGAGGGAGTTTTAGCAAAAGCAAGCCTCAAAGGACCCTATATATAATGCAGGCCTGGTTCCCCATGGGAGAGCCGATCTGTGGGCCTGGCTCCTGTGTGCTGCCTTACACCTGTCAGTTTTCTGAACCAGGGCTGAGCTTCAATCGCCACTGCCATGTGGTTGGGTTCCCCATGAAAGACTTAAGCGGATGCTTCCAAAAAATGATGTGCAAATGTCAATGAGCACATGAAGCAGTATTAATATCTTTGGTTCTCAGGAAAATGTCCTCAAAATGGTAAAAAAAAAAAGATTAATAACAACTAAAAATTTAATGACTATTCTAAATACCTGGTTGTTTGTAGATACCAAGTGTTAGCCGTGGCCATAACAAGTCCAAGATCAGGGAAAGCTCATGCCCACTTAGCATAACGAAAGGGCACAGAATGTTGGCTTCAGGAATGGCCTCTTATCAGCTGAAGAAAAATGTCGTATGAGTTGTATCAGCCTGCCGCCTGAGAGAATTCATTTCAATAAGTTTACAACTATCTCATTTTGCTATCCCTGTAATGCAAATTTTTAAGTGCAAACTTCTGTGTTTGCCACCAGGAATAAAAAGATGAATAAGACTCTGTCTTCTCAGAGCTCCTGGTAAGGTAAGAAATACAGCAACTAAACATTATCATCATAACATAGTATGAAACATGTTTAACGTATGTTTGTACCAAGAATTGACCTTATCTGGGCAAGTTGATAACTACTTTGCAGATGAAAAAAAAAAAAAAACCCAAAGCATTCAAACTCAATTGAATAATAAATAGCATTTTGCAACAAGAGAGCAGAAGCGAAGCACAGTAAGGTGGTGGAACCAGCCTCTCAAGGCACAGGTGTGTGAAAGAGTATGAGGGTGGGGAAAGGCCAAAGACACTGATAGGCTGAAATATGGATATTTTGGCAGAAGTGGAAGACATTGCAATAAATGGAATTGAAAGAGGAGGCCTAAGAAGAGCTGTGCAGACTTGAAGCATAGAGATTCTATTCTTTTAGTGAAGAACATTTGATAGTTTCAGTATGTGGAAATATTTTGGCAAAATTTATAGTTTAGAAAAATCTTGCAATGGGCAGAATAATACTCCTCTTTCTCCCCAAAGATATACATCCCAATCCCTAGAACCAGTGATTATGTTATCTTACATAGAAAAGGTGACTTTGACAGATTCGATTAATTTAAAATTCTTGGGATTATTCTGGATTATTTATCCAGGCAGGCCCAGCGTAATCACAAGGGCCCTTCAAAGTGGATGAGGGAGGCAGAGGAGAGAGGCAGAGGAAGATTTGACTTTGGAACTGGAGGTTGGAAGAATGAGATGTGAGCAAGACTCTACCACCATCGCTGGCTTTCAAGATGGAGGACTGAGCTGTGAGCCAAGGACTGTGAGAAGCTTTCAGAAGCCAGTTCTTTTCTAGAACCTCAGAAGGATGTACCTTGGCTGACACTGAGCTAGAGATCAATGAGGCCTCTGGTCTCATTTCAGACGTCTGGTCTCTAGGACAATTGGAAGATAATACATTTTGTTGTTTTAAGCTACAGAGTTGGTAGTAATGTATTACAGCAGCCACCAAAATCAAAGATCTCATACCTGGATGAAGGGACCCTGAGGATGGGCAGTATCTTTCCTGCTTTCTTCTTAGATATGAGTCTTTCCATCTTGCAGACTCTGTGGCTGAGAACAGGATCTTGAACACTGCTGAGATATGGGGTTTACAGTCCTACAATAAACTTAAGAAGGGCACAGTCTTTGAAGCCAGACATACTGCAGTTATGGTCTCAGATCTGCCAAACACTTACTCCATCATGTTGGGATATACACTCCAAAGACTGAGCCTGACTCAGCCTTCCCATCCGGAAAACAGGGAACATCGTACCTCTCATTGATTTGCCATGGGGATTAGCTAAACCAAGGCTTAGAAAGATTCTAGCACAATATTTTAATGTATATGCTTAGCACATGTTCATCCTCACTTATCTTCCCAGAATACACAGTACAGCAAAATCTGTATATATATCCTGAAGGTATCCAGCCATGTAAGATGAAAAATAGAGACATTTATTGAAGAAGATACAAGACACAAGAAACATTGTACAAAGGACTACGATGCTTCAGCCCCCTTCAAAGTGGGCACCAGAGGATCTCGCACAGTTCTCCCAATCACCATCAGCTGCCCCTTTGTGTTTTCCTCAATTGCATCGATGTTCTGAAATCTATTCCCTTTCAAAGGTGATTTTAGTTATATATATGCATATTCTGGGACACTAATTAAGGTGCCAAGTGACTGATGCAAATATGAAAACTAACAGTGAAGGCCTGTGGAAAACCATGTGGAATTTGATGGTAATCATGTATGTGTACACCCCTACAAATACACACACACACATGCACACACAAATTACATGACTGAGTGGATTTGGGCTTTTTTCTTTTGGATAATACTGTCACAGAGGTCGAGATGAAAAAAATGACCCCCCCGCCCCCACTGCGCCAGACCTTTGCAAACTCACTCAGATGCGTGGGATGAAAATGCATGAGGCAGTCCTCCTGAGGTTCACCAGGTAAATCTAAATGCTCCCTTGAGGAGTTTGGGGTTTTTTTAAAATTGTGTTTTCCCAACGGGGTTTTGTTTTTCGCTTCCATCAGTTTTTGTACCAATATCCTGGGCAACAGTCTAGGATTTTAATTAAAGACCTCCAGTTGGTGTCCCGGTAGAGCAGTGAGTTGAGTAGCACTGAATGCGGGGCTGCAGCGAGATGCGCGATCCCCGAGGGCTTTGTCTCCATGTGCACTCCATGTGCCATGTTTCCAAGAAGGGGCTTTTGCCTTTAACTATCACCAACCCACTGAATGTCCAATATAAAACTTAGGGAGGTAAAATACCTGAAAGCTATTTGGCAAATGAGTTTCAAATATTTGATTGGTAGACCATTGTAATAATAGCCCAAATAAAAGCAAGAAAATAAAAAGAAGTAATGCATGTAAAATGTTGATGTTCCCTTAAAGTGCTTGTTTGAAAGTATCTGGTTTATTTTTCACGACAAATTAAAATAAGCATTATTTTCTCCCATTGTATAAATTAAAAAAATTAAATTTTCTGTGAAAATTAAAACTAATTTCCTAACACCCTAAACTTTCTCTATGACAAAGAAATAACTGGACACCCATGGTCTCTATAGTTAAGGATCAATTCTGACCAATATATGTAAAGACAAAGCCTTTCTATTAATTTTTATATTCATGCTTTCTTAAAATATACATATATAATAGAGATTTTTCTCCAGAATTTGCCTATGACAAATATAAACACAGTTTTATTTGTTGTCATCACTTATGAACTATGATTTAAAGTTAGTAGAGATCTGGATAATAGTCTAGATACTGAGAGTAGCTTATTGAGCAAGTATAGGGAAGTCAAGTAATTTTTCAAGTGTTTTGATTCTAATTTGTAAAACAAGGGGGCAGAGCTATGTGTTTTGCCTCAATTTTTGTTAAACATTAAATGTTCTATGCTGCTAAATCCTTGTAGCTTATTGTTATTCATCCACTAAGCATAGGGCTAAGAATCATTTTCTTTTCTTCCCTGGTTCTTACATGTTTAAATTAAGCCTTATATAGACCCATTATGTGTTTTCATTTTTATAGACATCTTGTCTATCATCATAATATGAATGTTATGTTGGTTTCTCTCTTTGATAAATTATTTTTTGATGGTGAAATTAGGTTTTTCAACAGGCTTTTCTCAACAGCAATTTCTAAATAGTTGTTTTTATTAGTAGACTTATTGAGAGTAGATACAAAAGATATTTTCCATTACTAACACCTTACAATAGTTACAGAAAACACAGGAAAATATAAAAAATCTTTACAGAAAATGGGTAAAGAACATATAAAGTGACCATGAGTAGGAGATGGACTGATGCCACTTGGGAAAGACAACCCTCACTATGCTACTTGTATCTGAAACATTAAAGATATCTGGACTAAGAATCGATAACATGATGCCAAAGCCTACAGTCTGTATGTTTTTAACTAATGGTTTAGTGGGCAGATAGTAAAACAACTTCACTTTAGGGACCCTAAGAGATCCTTATTTTCCTTTGTCGATATCAAAGAGTCACCCATGTACCTTTATCTTTCTCTCTTATCCTGGATTTGATCCAATGTCAGTCATTTTTATCACAGCATCACTCATTCACACACACCCTAAGGTCCACCTTTGAAATGCAACCTCAGTAGCGGAGTTCTGTTTTCAGCTGGTTTGGAACCACGTGCTGCCACCACTAGAATTATCCATTAACTTCTCTCGATCCCCTTCTCTCATTTATTAGGCACCTATTGTGAACCAGGCACTTTATATATGTTATCCCATTCAACCATTGGAGTAAAATTGGTTTAAAAAAAACCCACACATTTCAGATGTAGTTAGATTAACAAGTCTCTACTGTCTGAGTATCAGTGTCCTCATTTGTTAAGGGAAGGACGAAAAAGCTCATCACAAGCTACATTGTCAGCATATTGAGGGTGAGGACCTGCCTTAGAGCTTCTTGGGGTACTTCCTCAAGCTTTCCTAAGACCTTAACTGAAACAGGTTGACATAGCACGCATCCCTGCTTACCGCAAATGTAGAAATCACTGCTCTAGCCTCAGACTCCCAGGGATCTCCCCTTGACACTGATCTCTAATTCTCTCATCAAATTGTTTGACTCCCAGATGGCTGGCAGTATATGCCTTCTAATTTCGTTCCCTTGCAGAGCGCTAGGATTCTTAATTGGGCAGGATGGATTCATATTTTCTGCATCAAGAATTTACCCATAATTATAATAAAATGTAAAGAATGTTGATTACATTCTACTCTCCCTAGCTCCTCAAGTCCCTCCAATTCCTTATATGTCTGCTCAAGTTATCTGTTTGAGATGCCTATATGATCACAGCTTTAAATGTGGCCATATCTATTATAGTTTCAAGGATATTGATTAAGTTCCTCAGCTTAGCACAGAATTCTGTTTATAATAAAATCCTTGCTGTTATCTCTAACTTCATTTTTTTGCCTCTTTCTTTCTTGCAAACTTCATTTCAGATTTATGTTGCTTTATGCCATTGTACATTTATACATGTCCTGTCTGCTAAGAATAACCTTCATTTTTTTTCCCATTTAACTCCCACTTAATTTTTTAGAAAGACTTTATCAAATCTAAATTACAGGATACATAGCATTTTATGTATTCCAGTTTGGTCTGTTTTTTTTATATCATGCCTAAACTGAAGAATCACTGGCTTATTTATCTGCATCTTTTATGAGGCCCCGAGACTTTATAGGTGGAGAATGTATCTCAGTCATAATTTGATTCAATAATTGGAAGGAATTGGACAGCAGCTCTACTTCAGTCAGGCCCTCTTGCCCACCCCTCTGCATAAAACGTCTGTCTCCATTTGTACGTGCCGTAGATACCTCTCACTCACTGTGTGCAAAACTGAGATTCGCTTACTTTATGAAACATTATTCTCCTTCTATATCCATTCTCTTTATAAATAGCTACAGTATCTGCTTAGTTTTCTAAGACACGAACTTTGAAATCATTCTTAACACTTCTCTACCCTCACCAGACTCTACCCTTGCCAAACTGTCACCCTCTCTATGTCCTTAAATCGCTAATTTCAAAGTCTGTCCATCTCCACTGCCCCTGCTTTGGGACCAGTTTTTAGAAGCTCTACGTGAATTACTAATACTCTAAGAACTGAATTCTCTGCCATTCGTCTTATCCTCTTCAACTGATATTTTACGGGACAACCAGAGTGATGTTTCTTGGGTTCACACTAGGTTACGCCCATGCTTCATCACCAATACCTTTTGATAATCTACCATTGTCTTTGGGAAAAGTTCAAACTGCTTATTGTGGCTAGCAAGGCTACTCACCACCATCAAGTTCATGTTTATGTACTTCATGTACTGAAGTGTTATCAAGTCAAAATTAATGTCTTGCTATTTTCCCCAAAAGCCATGTTTAGTTTTGTCCACTCCCGGATGTTTGTGCTGATTCATCCACCTACAAAGCTTTCCTTTCCTCTCTTTGCTAATCTGCTTAATATTCTATCTTCATATCCACTTAGATATCACTTCCCCCTGGGAATTGTTCCTGGTGGCCATGACTGTGTTATTCCCACAATGATGGGTCAAAGCTTACTTGATTTTGCTCAAAAACTTAAATATTCAGCAACTTTGTGAACAGCTGTTAAACTACAGGTAGCTTGAAACTGGCCATAGTAAAAATATTTACAACATGCAAATCAACAAATACTACAAAATCAGCCCTGGCTGGTGTGGGTCAGTGGCCTATGAATTGAAAGGTCTCTAGTTCAATTCCAGTCAGGGCACATGCCTGGGTTGCAGGCCAGGTCCCCAGTTTGAGGCATTCAAGAGGCAACCAACTGATATTTTTCCCACACATCAGTGTTTCTCTCCCTCTTTCTCCTTCCCTTCCCCCCCTCTAAAAATAAATAAATAAAATCTTTAAAATAAAAAAAGCTTTACGTTACAAAGGTGGAAACAGAGAAAGAGCTTTGGTGACAGTCCGACGGCACGTCACCGCTCCTTCACCAGGTCACTCAGGCATGAGAAAATGCAGAACAGTGCACATTCTTCACGTTTGGGGACATGTAATTGTTATTAGCAGAAAAGTAGCTCCTTCCTTCTGTTTCCAGACATCTTTCCAATGTTGAGTAATTGTTAGAGGGATTAAAATATGGTAATACTCACCACAATATTATAGGAGTTCGGAAATAAATCTCATTGAGTGAAACTTTGTCATTGAGGCGGTGGAGGTGTGACTGGGCTGAATCCACTGTGGAAGCGAGGAGCATATCACATACCTCTCAGTTCATTTTATTTCCAAGAACATCATTATAAGGTTAAATTGTATAGGAAAGCAAATAAACTTTGCAACACAGAAATTGATTATTTCTTACTTTGTGCCCAGTGATGGTCTG
This sequence comes from Anoura caudifer, assembly GCA_004027475.1. Classification (NCBI taxonomy): domain Eukaryota; kingdom Metazoa; phylum Chordata; class Mammalia; order Chiroptera; family Phyllostomidae; genus Anoura; species Anoura caudifer. The sequence goes on from PVKU01005430.1 coordinate 100,350, forward strand.
TTTCATTGATATCTAATAAGCTGTTATTAGATCTGTGGGAAAATTCGGATGTGATATTATTGTCCACAGAAGCAAGAATCTGTGGTTCAGCTGGTAAGTTCGACAAGTAGGAAGTAAATGTATGGTGGAGATAGGACCTCAACATTATTCTTACAATATTGTTGATGCCTGTGAAACACAGTGTGATGTTTCTAAAAACTTCTTTATTTGCATTTAATTTAGAATGCCATCTTATCCTTGTAGGTATCATCCTAGAAACACGCTGTTTTACTTAGTGATGTCTCACTAATAATTTTAATAGATTTATTTGATGTCTTCCAGTTATAAGTGATTGTCATCCAAGTCATACTACTGATGAGCAAAGAGGAACATATTAACTCAGTTTTAAAAAGAAAGGATTCCTATTTTACGACAGCAGCGATAGAACTGGAGTCTATTATGCTAAGTGAAATAAGTCTGTCAGTGAAAGACAAATATCATATGATCTCACTTATAAGAAGAATGCCATTGGCAAAAAAACTAATGTGCAAAATAGAACCGGAGGTATAGAATCATGGAATAGACTGACAGCAGTCAGAGGGAGAGGGGAGGTGGGGACTGGTTGAAAGAAGGTGAAGGGATTAGTTAGAGAAAGAATATGAAGGACTCGTGGACATGGACAACAGCATGGGGATTGACTATTCAAGGAGGGGGGTTGGAAGGAGTGGGGTGAAGGGGAAAAATGGGATAACTGCAAAAGCATAAACAATAAAACATTTAAAAATAAACACCAAAAAATTTTAAAAAGAAAAAAGAAAAAGAAGAGTTGTGGGTCCAGTTTTAGACCTGGCTGTGTCTAATTCTTCAAATGTGAGATCTGGTCTTACGTCATATGGAACCAAAGGAAAGAAGTGTCTTTCTGTTAGTTCTGGAGAAACAATTAAAATCTGGGTCATATCATCCCATATCTACCAATCACTTTTTTCAAGGAATGCAATGCTTTTTCATTTGCCTATGCTTGTGAGTGAGCATATATTTCAAAATCTAAAACATATTTCTTTATGTACATAAAACATTTTAAATATCTCACCAAACAAATTAGAATAATCTGATGTTTGTGGCAGACCCTTCTGCGTGGCATGGGCCCAGCTCCCACTTGGAGATGCACAGGACCCACGCCCACAGATAGGTTCTCTCATGGGTAATCAGATTTGCAATATACTTAGGCTGTTTTGAGAGTGTGTTCTTTGCCTAAAACCCCCTCACCCTGCAAGCACCTTGCAGGCCCAGTGTAACTGCCTGCTTATTCATTTGCTAATGTCCTTCTTCTGTGATGTAATGAGGGACATTGGCTCCTTTGTTGTAACTGGGAGAGGAAGAATCATCTTGGAATGTAAGGAGACAGGATTAGAATAAAGGCCTGTCATGGCGGAGGCTGCGGCTTTGGCTGCTGTTGAGAGAAAAGCCTTGTGGTTATCCTTATTCCTCCACCAAAATCAGCGGTCTGTGTGCATGTTTTAATTCATCCATAATGACACGGACACTGCTGGCCGGTGTCTGCATCAGATGTTCAACTTCCAAATGCTCCCATCTTCCACAAGGGATGCCATGTAAAGTCTTTTATAGTTACTGCATCCAGATCCAAATTAGGAAGTGTAAGTTTTGTCTTCTTCAGAAAGAGACCAAATGATAAATTCATGGGCACTCAATATATACATCTAACAAAAATGAAGTAAAATCACAATAACTTTAGCAAGAAGTTTCATTAGAAAAAGGAGAGAAGTAGAAACAGAATAAAACATTGATCTATAACTGTTCTTCCTGGGAAGGAAGAATAAATACTTTCTCTATATCAATGAGTGTTATAATCGGCCAATCTATTCACTCCTTGTTCTTGGGAGAATATATTTCCTCCCTGTCCACCTATGTAAGGCTTTGGGGGCAGCGTAAATTCAGGAGCCCGTTTCTTCCTTCCTTCCTTCCTTCCTTCCTCCCTTCCTCCCTCCCTCCCTCCCTCCCTCCCTCCCCCCTCCCTTCCTTCCTTCCTTCTTTCTTTCTTCTTCTCACCTGAGGACATTTTTTCCTTGCTTTTTTAGAGAGAGGAGAAAGAGAGGGAGAGACAAAGAGAGAGGAACATTGACATAAGAGAAAATTTGTTGCCTCTCACAGTCTCCCCAACCAGGGATTGAACCGCAGCTTAGGCATGGGACCTGGCTGGGAATCGTCCCGCAACCTTTTCCTGCATGGAGGATGCTCCAACCGACTAAGCCACACTGGCCAGGGCATGAACCCATTTCTTGTTACTACAAATTTAGGGCCCTGCAAGATATCTTAGGCATTAATCAAAGAGGTTGTAATTATACCCAGCTCCTAAAACTATTGCGGGCTAGTAACTAAATTAAAAAATATTACCCCAAATCCAATGCCAAATGATCCTGAAAATTGGCTTCACCATTGTGATTTACGCTGCTTTGCACTGGGCTGCAGTGTTTAGCCCAGCTTCCCAGACTTCCAAATCTACTGATCCATCTTGGCCTCAGCTTTTGCAACAACAGGCTTAGTTAAATAAATATTATTCAATACAGGAGGCCTCGTATGTTCCCTGAACATGGGCTGCCTCAAATAGAATTACTCTTTAAAGTTAGATAATGGTTTAATTTAAATGGCAAGACATACCTTGCAAGAGAGTTTGCAAAAACCCCTGGGTTCCATTATTACAATATCCTCTTGTGTTTTCTACGCCTTTTCTCCCATTTACATTAGCTCAGAAGCAGAGTTTATTGTTCTCATTTTGTTTGTTTGTTTTTCATTCCAGCAGTCTGTATTACTTTATGATTTGCCGCATCTTGACTGCGGATTGAAGGAACCGAGAACCTCTCATAACAACCCACTGCATGTTTACTTTTCACTTTCTAACAGCTCAGCTGAGACTGTAACTTTCTTTTTTTGTGAGATTTTACAAAAGGGCATTACAGAAAGACTCCAGTGTTGTGAAACATTTTACTAAGTCCCTTAACTGCCCAGTCTTGCTGGGGGGCATGATCTTTTTCTCACAGAGATGGTAGACAACATTTTAACCATCTGCTTCTTGCACACAATAGTAAATCCTGAATCTGGGCGAGGGAACTCCTGGACGCATTACCCTTTCTCAAAAAATGTTTAGCCACTTTTTAAAGTTAAACTTGTTAGAGTGACATTGGTTAACAAGATTATATAGGTTTCAAGCATACGATTCTATGACACAGCATCTGTATGTTGCACTGTGTGCCCACCACCCAAAGTCAAATCTCCTTCCATATATCTGACCCCCTTTACTGCCCCCAGCCCCCCAGCCCTCTGGTGACCATCGTACTGTTGTCTGTGTCTATGAGTTTTATTTGTTTTTCTTGTTTGTTCATTTTTTGCTTTCAGTTTTGTTTCTGGAACTATTACTAGCAATAAATGACTTCTAGGTACTAATCACTTAATAAAGTAGGAGTCATTAAATTTCAATTTACAAAAATCTAACTCAATGTAGTAAGCCAAATAGCATGTCACTGGATGAAGTAATTGTAAGGTTCTGAAGCAGATTTTTTTTCAGGAATAGCAGAATCACTTCTCGGCCCCATTTCAGCCCTGGGTTCTGCTCTCCTCAACATAGCCTTTATTTCCTGGGACTGTTTCCTATATAAATAATGAGAAATTGTGCCACCAGTCCATCATAGTTTAATTTCTTTCCATGGCTTACAATCCGAGCAGAAGTGGAATGATTTTCCCACTGATGTTCACAAGAGTCCAAGGAAAGATGCTAATTTATGGCCATCCCTGAACCATTACTCTCTTCAGAGGTAAATTCCGTTTACCCAAACTGGTCCTGCAGGGTACAGGTAAAGAATTACTTTAGCCCTAAATAAAACATAGGATTATTATAAAACTGGGGAAGCACTGATTCTTAAATAGAAGCCATATTGTCAAAAAATAAAAGAAAGAAAATAATAGAAAGAGAAGAAAAAGGGAAGGAGGGAGGGAGTAAACTTTGTATCCAATAAATACTAATGCTAGAACTCAGTGCAGCAGCTCAGAGATTTTTAAGCCATTTGGTGGAGTGTCAGCTATTGTGATAGGGATCAGATCATGTCCATGAGAGGCGCAGACTAGGAGGAACGAAGTTACGGAAAGGGGAGAATGTGGGTCATCTCCAAGGTGGCCTGTGCGTCAGTATATTGATGGTACAATGTCAAGGGGAAAGGGATGCTACACTAATTGAGACTAGTGTTATATTCGAAAGTGAGAGTGAAGAAACTAGGAACCGATAGACTCTTAAAATGTTTTATTGGCCAAACAAAGTTTTTACCTGCGCAGGGGCGGACTCTCCCAAATGTGACCGGAGTCACTGTGCTCCGCAGAGCAACCAAATGAGAGCCACGCCTGAGCTTACAGGCTATGGGTTTTTATGATAGCAGAGCAAGCAAACGTTTGCACAGAAGTAGGATGTGGCAGTTAGCTATTGGCTCAGGGGATTGGCGCCTCTATACCTTGTTGGTATTGGCTCAGGGGATTGGCACCTCTATACCTTATTGGTTGTTTACAAACAAATACGGGCGGGAAGGCTTCCCGGGCTTACACCTGGGATTTAAAATTTTCTATTTCCTCCTATTGCTTGTTTTCCTCTATTTCTCAACCTTTCCACGGTCCTGACAACTAGCAGATGAATGCAATCATCTATATGTTGCATTAAGATCAATGACTTCAAAAGTCCATTTCTTTTCTATTAATCTTATTATTAGATACTAACTACAATTTACATATCGTTGGCATTCTCGCCACAGTATCTTAAAGACCAAAGGAAAGAAAAAGCAAATATGCAAATAAAACAAATATTAAAGGGATTAAATCCTTATCTTAAGGCATTTCTCATTTCTCAAACAGTATCTCTCTTGAGAGGTATACATGTCTGTGCAATAAAATGAGAATCAATTGACAAGCCCTTGTCTCCACGAAGAACGTTGCTTTTCCCCTTCTTTTTCCATTTCCACCAACACCCCTCCAGCAACTTCAGTTACAAAATACAAAAATACGCGGCTTTTCATTTATGGTTTAAAAGAGGAAGTGAGCCTGAAAAAGCAAAGAAAAAATATATAAATAAATAAAAATAAATAAATAAATAAATAAACAAGTTTATATATATATGACAAGCAGTTTTGAATATTTCTGAAAGTGTAAGAAATCAGCTATTGGGACACTTACCACAGCACTCTGTAAAACATCCTATGAGAGGTGCTGACTGGCATGGCTCTGTTATTCAAGCATCTCCCATAAAGCGAAAGGTCACCAGTTGGATTCTTGGCCTGGGTTGTGGGTTCGGTCCACCGTGTGTATGAGAAGAAGCGGATCGATGCTTGTCTCTCACATTGATGTTTCTCTCTCTTTCTCCCCCCATCTCCTCTCTCTAAAAATAAATAAATAAATAAAGTCTTTTAGAAAATGTCCAATAAAAAGGTTGATTATAAACACCACAGTGTAGGGATAATGATGGAAAACAGTCATTAAATGTGATGTGATAACATATTTATTGACCTGAGACCTCCGGTGGCGTCTGAATGTGTTTGAAATGAAAATGTAAAGCTTATGCAACAGTAAGAATAAAAATATGTACGCTACTTACTTATTGATCTTCCTAGCCCAATATATAAAACTGTAACTGTGCCACCCCAGTGGTAATTGTTTGTGAGTCTGCTCTCTGTCTCCCAGACCTGTCCCTGAAGCTCTGACCTGGGGTGATGTTCTCTAACTTCTCACGTCACTCCACTCAAGTAAATAGACCCTGAGTTCAATACCACATGTCCTAAGAAAAAGCCACACAATGTGTCGATCGTCTAACAAATATTATACTCTCTCTAAACTTTTGATTTAAAAATTCTTTCGTAAGTTTAGTAAAATTACAGGATACAAAATCAATGTATGGAAATCCATTGCATTTCTACATACCAATAATGAACAATCAGAAGAAGAAATCAAGAAAACTGTCCCATTTACAACTGCATAAAAAAATACAATTAAATTAAATTCTATAGATAGGGTAAGCCTTACACATAACTAATTTTAAGCCATTTTTCTAAGCAATCTTTGTATAAATATAAAAATAAGGTATGTACTTTATAAAAATGAGGAATAAATAAAAATACTCAAGAACACAAAATGAATCTGTAATTCCTTTCTTTTGAATTACATATATATACACACATATTCATATTGTATTGCTGTTACTAGAATTTATGGCTTCAGAGGCATGTCAAAGTTATTTTTGTTTGTTATTATAAGGTTGATATGTATTTTAATACATAAAATTTCAGCTGGCAATATCAATATCCCCTCAAATTATACCTATTCATATTCTTATCATATTATTTGATATTGAACTTAACTGTAAATGTGTTTTGATTATTCATTTTTTCTATATTAAATTATTATACCATATATTAGCAAGATATGCAATTAAACAATAACAGGAAAAGCAACTTTTAAAAAAACTCCTGGCAAGAATTCTTTGTCAATGCTAGTCTAAAAGAGGATCTTTAGAAAGACTGCAGTAAAGTACTATAGAAAAATTATGAATTTTAAGCCTGAAATCTTGGGATCAATTCTCTTTAGATTCCTCTTAATATGGGCTTATGGGCCAGTTGATTAGATATTCTGAACCTCATTTTTTCTCATCTATTATATGGGGTTTAAACTCTTTATTTTATTCATTTGTTTTGAGAACTAACTGTTGTATATATGTAAGACACCTGTCACATAATAAATATTGAATAAATATTTATTTTTTCCAAAGGATTTTCAACTACAGCTTTAAGAAAATAATGAATGCAACTTATGGGCCTAAGAAATTATTCATTGTTGAATATTTTGTGTTGCATGTTTTCAATATTTCCCTTCGAAACCAGAAAAGCCAGGGATCATGCTGCCTGTCACCTACCAGACCCAATAAGCAGAGGCAGGGATTGAATCCTTACAGGTGCTTTATTCAGATGGCTGGCGATCTGAGAAGACAGTGGGTTTGTACTCTCTCAGGCCGTCTTCTCTTTCCTTTCAAGCCAGTCTTTTTTATAAGGGGGCAAAAGTGTAGGTAAGGGATTTGGAATTCAGGAAAGAGGTTGATCTGATAAAAGGTGCAGTCTGGCAATTTCCCTCACATTCTTTCATCCACTGACCGGTCATTTTCTTTATCTGTGACCTATGTCCTGTGTCCTGTGTCCTGGGCAATTTTCTTTATCTGTGTCTTGGGCAGTGGACTAGCTCTCCCCGGAACACAGCTGCTCAGATACCACCCTGATTGCTTATGGTCTCTTATGGAGCACAAAGATCAGTCATCTGCGGTCTTCTGGAGTCAGGGTGAGCCGCACCTGCAGTTCCTGAAACGATGGTTTTTCACATGCATTAACTACTAGGCTTATTAACTATTACTGTAAACCAAAGTATTCCAACTTTTGAGTCCTCCATCACCTTTATTCATACACAAAAATTGGGGAGATATATTAGTCAGGGTTCTCCAGAGAAATGGTGTAACAGGGTGCAGCCAAGAGGGGGGCCCCAAAAAGGGAGTTGGAATGGAGCCCAGAACTCAGGGTGTCCAGGAAATATTAGAAAGACATATAAGATGTCCTCACCCCTTCCCCCCTCAGGTGTGAGTTGGGGGAAGGGACAAATGGAGCAGGGCCATTGAGTTGTTTTGCATAGCAACGGTTTTGCAGATAAGCTCCAGAATGGTCATTTAACATATCTATAACCTTTAACTGGCTTCATAGATATGTTAAACAGCTGTGGCCATGCTCTGAGCCAGGGGGATGGAAAGGACCCCCCCAAGATGTGACTGGGGGAGGAACCCCAAGTTACAGTGCCTGCGTGGGAGCTTGGAGAAGATTGGCTCCAGAAAATGGGGACACACCTGCCCAGACTCCTGATGGCATCCAAATAACCTTGGAATGCTGGCAGGTGTAACCGATTGTAGGAGGAGTTGGAAATGGGGCTGTGGAGGAGGATTGGCACGGGGATTTAAACCCAGGCATGGCAGCCATTGAAGAGAGATCCATGCGGTTTCACCAGAGAGCAGGACCCACAGCTCTATGAAGGAAAATCACCTTGTGGCTTTAGCAGAGAATTGCCACTCGGCTTTGCCCGAGTGGAGACCCTCTCGCAGCTTTGCCAGAGGGAGAGATTTCACATGGTTTCACCAGGGTGCAGACCCCTGCAGCTTTGGTGAAGAGGGAGAGCCACGAGGCTTTGCCAGAGTGGGGACCCCTTCCCGACAGCTTCGGCAGAAGAAGGACCACACGGCTTTGGGGTGCTCCCTTTGGCTGTGTGGCCTGAGAGCAAGAGAGATTTTGCCTGGAAGAAGGGGGAAAGGACTCTTGCCAGTAGGCCATGAGAAGGTGACACATGGCTTTGGATTAATTAGAGATCCTGCCTGGACGACAACACAGCTGACGGTGTCAAGAGCCTGGATCCTGGACGTGTGCTTCTCTTCCTTGCAATTACGGTACCCTGACTTAGGGCAGAGGGAGAGAGGAAGCACTGTGGGCATCTGTGGGTATCCTAAGGGACTTTGATATTTTAATGGAGACGTTAGGTTGCTACTTTAACTCTGTATAGCATTAAATAAACATTTCCTTTCCTTTTCACAAATCTCTGGCTTTGAGAGACATCTTTCCATAAGGCGGCGGACGATAATGGACCTTCTGTTGTTCTGTAACAATGGTACCAAAAAATTAGGTAAGTAAGTAGATTGTGTAGATAGATAGATCGATCGATCGATAGATAGATAGATAGTAGATAGACAGATAATCAGGAATTGGCTTATGCAATTAAGGAGGCTGGGAAGTCCCAAGATCTGCAGTCAGCCAGCGGGAAACTCAGGATGGCCAATGATACAAAGTCAGTCCCAATCTGAAGGCGTGAGAACCAAGAGAGCCAGCGGTATAGATCCTAGTCTGAATACCGGCAGGAGCAGAGGAGAGCCAGCGTTTCAGTCTTAGTCCTAAAGCGGGAGCAGGAAAAAAGACCAATGTCCTAGCTCAAGGCAGTAAGCCAGGAGGAACCCTCCCTCCTCAGGGTGAACATTTTTGTTCCATCCAGGCCCTTAACTCTTAGATGAGGCCCACCCACATTAAGGAAGGCACTCTAGTTAATCTCCTGATTCAAATGTTAATCTCATCCCCAAATACTTCATAGACACACCCAGAATAATGTTTGATCAGAATATCCGGGTGCCCCATGGCAAGATGACACATGAATGAACCGTCACAGGAATAGAAATGACAGGCTTACCTTCTGACAATGGGCATTTTGGTGTGGTTTTACTGCTGGTAGTTTCTAACTGCAAAAATGACCTCTGAAGCATAGGACATTTCCATGGGAATTAATTGCTGTACTAGGGTTAATGGCCCACAGCAATGAACTTTTTGAGACAGCCATTAATCTGCCTTGATTATTATTGCTTAATTACTAACTAAAGTCTCCTCCTTGGTATATAAGTTGAATATCTCAACTCAACCTCTTCCAGTTTAAAACTTCCATTCTTTCTTGATTCTTCTGGGCGTATAAACTAATGTTGAAAACATAAGAAAAATTCAGATAATCACAAGCACAGAAACTAAAGTAATATTTAAAAATCAATATTTATTATTAATTTTTAAACATTTTATTTATCTTTAGAGGGGAAAGGAAGCAGAGAGGGAGGGAGGGAGAGAAATATCAATGTACGGTTGCCTCTTGTGCGTCCCTTGCTGGGAACTGGCCTGCAACCCAGGCATGTGCCCTGACTGGGAATCGAACTGTGATCCTTTGGTTCACAGGCCCACGCCCAATCCACTGAGCTACACCAGTCAGGGCTTATTATTGATTTTTAATATTCATTTATTATCAAATCAATATATACTTAATGGTATCAGCATTGATACTATTCAGCTTAAGGAAGAAGTAATTTTAATGCATTACTTACCATTCTTTCAAAGCTTATTTTCTTTTGATTGTAAATCTGATAATGTTTATTACAGAAATGCATACTTATAAAATGAGAAAAATACTCTGTATTTTACCACCCAAATTAAACAACAAATGCATTTAAATACCATCTTCATAAGGTTTCATTGATGTTTTCTTTGTGCATTTTTGTGCACATCTACAATATCTTGCATCAAAAGTCAATACTATTGCATAAAGTTGCTTCTGTGTCATCTCACATTCATTTTATGTACTATTTTAATTGTGTATGTCAATCACAAAAATTTAAGTCTAAATCGTTCACATCAGGATTTCATTTAGAATTTAGTTGCATAAAGTTCTAAAATTAAAATGAGTTCGCAAATCTTTTCCAGAGAAATGCCCTCATAAAGGCCGGTTATGCTGGGATCAGAAGAAGAGAATCTTCAAAAGTAAAAGTAATTCTTTCCAACTTCTCTAATAGAATTCCAACACCATTTTCCAAAGGATGAAATCAAGGTCTGTCTGGAAAAATTCCAGCTATTATTAATATAATGAGAACAGTTTGTGTGACATTGATGTAACCTGGCAGCCAAGGAGAGTGGACTGGCATGTGCATGTGTGAACAATGATGACTTCACTGTACTAGTCAGTGGAGGTGGTAGATGCCATTGAGTGAGCATGTGTACTGTGTGGCTGTCACATTCTAAGCGACTGAGCAAGTAAAGCAACAAATCTGCATGAAATTTTGCATTAAGCTTGAACATCCTTGCACAGAAAGTATTCAGATGATTCAGAAGGCTGCAGCTATGGGAAACTGGTGATTGGTAGTTTCATTGACAACACACCCACTCATGCATCACATCTCATGCATTTTATCTCATGCAGAGTTTTTTTGGAGAAACATCCAATCACCCAGGTAACTCAGCCCCACTAGAGCCCAGATTTGGCACTCTGTGAATCCTGGTTTTTCCTAAAACTAAAATCACCTTTGAAAATAAAAAGATTTCAGACCATTGATGAGATTTAGGAAAATACAATGAGGCAGCTGATAGCAACTGGGAGAACTGTGTGAGGTCCAAAGCTGCCTAGTTTGAAGGGGACTGAGAAGTCATTGTCCTATGTACAATGTTTCTTTTATCTTCTTCAATAAATATCTCTGTTTTTGATATTACATGGCTGAATACCTCCTGGACAGACCTCATATATCAGATAATGCAATTTTCCCAAAGACTTTACCTGTATATTTCTCTCCTGGAATTCTGCATCTTCTTGTTTTAACTGAAATGGTTGTTCTCTAGGCATATACAGTTTTATAACATGGGACTATTTAACATCATTGTTGGAATTCTCTTTAACTCTATCTATGGAATTTCTTGTTTCCTGGATACTTTAGCCCCTGTTTAATGAGTGTTAAGCTTTTTTTTTTTGATTTTACAGTCATGAAAATGTCTGCCTTGACTGATGGTTTAGCTAGCTATAGAATTGTAAGTTAGCAAAAATGTTTTCTCAAAGTTGTCAAGTCATAGTTCATTTTCATGAAGACATTGCTGCTCTTCAGAGGAGCAGTGAGCTTTTGATACAGTTTTGATTGTGCATTTGAGCTTTTAGAATTTTATTTAAACATTTTTTTCACCAAAGTGACTTTAGGCATTCTCTTTATTTCTTTTGTTCTAAAATGTTACTGTGGTCTGCCTTCCTGTTGTTCTTTTTTTCATGTATGTATATATGTATTTATTTGTTTATTTATTTTGCAGTGGGACCTTTGAATATGAAAACTCAGGTCCTTTAGTTCTGAAAATAGGCTCATATTATCTTTCTTAAGTTCTTCTTCCTTTTTCTTTAACCCATGCTACCTTCCTGAGATTAATTTTAGTGACTTTCAAACCTTCAAATCATTTTTTCTCTACTATGTCCAGCATAACAATTTTTGTTTTTATTTCTTTATTTTGTATGTAAAATCTTTTATTAAGGATTTTATTGTCCAATTCTCACTTCACTGTTTTAAGTCAAATTCACTGAGTTGTAAACTAAATTCATTGAAATTTATACTGTTTAGACGTGGAGTTCCACTACCACAATCAAACTGTAGGGTATTTTGCCACCATTGCACAAAGTTCCTTGTGCCCCCTTTTTTTGGTCAATTTCTTATCCTCACTCACTGATCTGATTTTGCTTTCTGCATTTTTACCTTTTCTAGAATGTTATACAAATGGAATCAACTTGTAGGCCATCTTTGCATATTGCATTGTTCAATAGCATAATGCTTCTTTGATTCATCCATGCTGTTGAACTCACCAAAAGTTCACCCCTTCTTACCAGTGAATAGCAGCTATTTCTGGATGTACTATAATTTTGTAGTCAATGCATTCCTTGATGGATATTTGAGTTGTCTTTTATTATAAACAACAAGTGGACATCCACATTCACATAGAGGGTTTTTTTTTGCATGACAATATATTTTCATTATTCTTGAGCAAATACTGTAGCAATAATATTGTTGGGTCATATGATATAAGCACATGTTTGGCTTTTAAGAAACTGCCAAAAGCTTGTCCAAACACCTGCATCATTTTGTGGTCCCACCTGCAGTGTAAGAGATTTACAAGGGCTCTTGTCAAGTACTTGATATTTTACTTCTTGTTAGAAACCTCGGCAAGCACTTGAGTTTTGGCTTTCCCTACCAATCTAAGTCAATTACCACTCTCTCCTCCACTTTAAATGTTTCAAAAATGTGTTCACAGTTCTTCCAGAAAGATGGAAAACATGTACTTTTCCTTTTCTATTCTACTAAAAACTATCAACATTATATATATGCAAAACAAATGTACAAAGGCCCCAACAGGTGGAGAGAAGAAGGCAAACTGTCTAGGGAACATGATCCCGAGAAGCAACACTATAATTTTTGCCTCCAGGTATCCCAGACTTGGTGCTGAAGAAGTCATACGGCTAGAAATACGCATGGGTATAGACAGAGAGAGGACAAGGAAAGGGAAAGCCTGGCAAAAACAGAAAATTTTTCAACAATAACTTCTCTAGTCCAGGCAATCACCTCAGAAAAACTATGGACCCACCCTACTTGTGTTAGCAAAGGCCAAGTGGGGGAGCTTAGATCTTCCCCACTAACAGGATGTAATGAGGGTCTTCCATATGCTCACTAGGATGGTTACAGAAAACCAGGTAGGGAGCTGAGACTTTCAGCCTTACCAGACACAAGTCATTGATCCCTTGGTATCAGTGCAAATCCCTGGGGAGGAGACTGGACTCCACCTGATAATTATGCGGAATCTCTCACCTTCCAAGCAGGCTGGTGTCAGAGGTGACCCAGTAGAGAATCAGTACTATTGCCCAGCAGGAGGGAGGCAACTCCACCATGGTGTCCATGGGACCGTGAAAGGGAGCAGAACTCCCACTTCTGTGCCACAAGGTCTCTCCCACCTTCAGGCATCAGTGGAGGCCTGGGAGGTAACCCAGATTTCTACTTTCACCTGTGGTAATATTTTATTTTATTTTTATTTATTTTTTGTTTATTTATCTTTAGAGGGGAAGGGAAGGAGAGAGGAAGAGAGGGAGAGAAATATCAATGTATGGTTGCCTCTTGTGCGTCCCTTGCCGGGAACTGGCCTGCAACCCAGGCATGTGCCCTGACTGGGAATCGAACCATGATCCTTGGGTTCACAGGCCTGCACTCAATCCACTGAGCTACACCAGCCAGGGCACCTGTGGTAATATTTTAATACCTGTACCCTGTGCCACTGATGTGGCCTACTATGTGATTTCTATCTCTAATGTATCAATTTTCTCTGATATGGTTTATTGTGAATGAATAACTTTCTTAGGATTCTAATATTACATTGTTATCTTAACACTTCATTGTTATATATAGTTCCACATATTTTGTGTTTTTCTTAATTCCTTGAAAAGTAGAAAGTTATGGTTGAAATATGTCTTCTATTTTCTAGAATAAAATTCTCCCTAGAAATGGTTCTCCTTTTTTCCTTTTTGTTTCACTGTTTCCATCCTATTATTATTTCCTCTAGTAATTTCACATTGCTGTCCTGTCATATCCTTCCAGAATATTTGTTAATGAAGTGGGCTGCTTCATCTGGACATGGCATTCGGCCGAATGCCTGGCGAGTGTGTTATTTTTGGCTCCCTGGAAACATTACATGAGCAATCTGTTTGGGTTTTCCCTTCAGAGCTTCAGATCGAAGATGGGAGGTTGTAGGTTCTGTCTCATATTCCATGTTCTGATTTTATGTCACCTCTTACTGGTGGAGGTGGGGCAATCAAGGGCTTTATACTGCTCTCTCGTATTTTAAATTTTAAATTGCTTTGTTTGAGTTGTACAAAGTATTATGGTCACTAGGATTAGAAGAGCTTCAATATGTATGATTTCCCTGGTTTATTATAATTCAAATATTTGAGTTTTCACTGATAGCATCCATTCCTACCTTTTTCCAAGCCAGCGCAGCGGGGAATGGAAGATGGCCTATGTCATCTCTGGCTGCATCTTTCCTTATTCATGCTGAGTACATGGGCTTCACTTGAGATACTGTGTTTGCCCCTTAGCAACAGATACTTCTAGGGATTTACATTGTTTTTCATTTTATTATTTCTTTTAAAAATTAAATAATATTCATTTACATATTGATTAATTATTTTAAATATTTTATTTATTTATTTTCAGAAAAAGAGGAAGGGAGGCAGAAAGAGATGGAGAGAAACATTGAATCGATTGCCTCTCATATGCCCCCAGCTGGGGACCTGACCTGTAACTCAAGCATGTGCCCTGACTGGGAATCAAACCCACGACCTTTCAGTTCACAGGCCAGAGCTCAAACCACTGAGCCATACCAGTCAGGGCTATGTCAGGGCTAATTATTCATTATTTAATTGTTGGGGATAATTAATATTGTCATATAGCCCACACATTATGTCAGGGCTAATTATTCATTATTTAATTGTTGGGGATAGTAAGCATTGTTATCTTTCTCCCTGTCGGAAGGAAGCTAAGTGACAAGTTCTATTAATGACATTAGTTTCTATCAAGTCACTTTAACAAAGGAGAACATTTGACTTTTTTCTTTCCTTTTCTAACTGTACTCGCTTCCCATCTGGCCTACCACCACCCTTTCTTCTCAGACCACTCATTAAGGACACATTCCAAACTAGTAAAATTCCTCTTAATGTCTCACTTCCCCTACGCCCCTCAATGCGCTGCCTGGTGGTGACTAGTGGGGGGTCGGGGGGAGGGTGTCAATGGGATGGGTGTACGGTGGTACTAGACTGCTGGGGGAAGACATTTCTGTGGCCTCTTATCGCCTACTTTTAATTTTCATCAGCTTATTCTTTTGCTTTTACACTGTACTTTTTGATTTATTTATAACATAGAAATTGCCCCTTTCACAAGACTGAATACTGCTAGTTTATTTTTGCTACTTTAATTTTTGTGTTGATTTCCTTGAAATGTATGGTGAGGCATGTTCTGTGAATTTGAATGTAATACTCAATCTTTTCAGCCACCGAAATCTAATTAACAACTTAGTTATGATTTGGGCTACTTATTAGGGTAGTGACAGAACACATAGATGAAGATGTTTCTCATTTAGGTCTAATGGTGATAATGACAACCAAAGATGCAATTTCAAGACCTGTGTGAACAAGTTAATTTATTCTGTTTCTTAGCTAATACCCTCTTTCTTAACATTATTCTTGAAGGTGCTAATTTTCATTGAAAGAGTGACCAGTGAGTGAGGGCAGATGTTTGAGAGTAAATGCACGATTTCAAATGTAAAACCGACTCAAATTTCAACACCTGTCAATGGCCCGTCAATTGTAAACTATCTGTCTACAGACAGGGTAGATAGTTTCTAAGCCCTCTGTGGTGACCAGGAAATATTTAACCTGTTGTGTTGGTGGTATGCCCAGGTTTGCCATCAAGGCAATGATGTGAGTGAACGGGCAGACACATATACCTACACATGAACCTCAGCTTTTCGGCCATGACTTTCTAAGAAGTCCCTAATGGTCCATTTCTAGAATATCTAATGATCTTGGTAGGGTCTTCCATCCCAGGAAAAATGAACTACACGTATCACACTACGGAAACATTAGACAATAAATTAGTTGCTGTTGACTTACATTCTAGGTTTGTCAGTGAAGGAAAGAGCCTTTGAGAACTGCTGTTGAAATCCGAGGCATGTCACTAATAACCTTGGAATAATTTTATTTCACCTGAAATGCTTCTACCTGAGGAAAATGTTGCCCTGTTTAGATGCCTTTGGTAAAAGGACGAAGGATGCAGCTTTCCAAGAAATTCAGAAAATACAAAAGTATGTGTCAAAACAACACATACCTAAAAACCTATTTCACGTTTCAGGGAGCCATTCACAGTGTATGTCCTTCAAGCGATATTTTGTCCAGGATGTGTCTGCACTTGGAGCATTAACCTTCAGGCTACCGTCTCCTTCTTCCACTTCCTCCTCTTCTACCTAGGATTAATTTTAATCAGATGGTAATTAAAATAGGTGCTGCATAACCAACTCACATTTCTGCAAGTAATTAAAGCTTCCAGTAGATTCATGCCTTTCCCCCTCCCAGTTCTGTTAGAAGCAGTGGCAGATAATTTGTATTTTTCCTTGCAGCACAATTTTTGTAGCAGTAATGGCTCAAATTCTAATAAATCTCTTGCAAATAACATGTCTGGGCTTTGGAATATAAGACAGAAATTATCAGCTGTTCATTTGTTCTTCTTTTCTGTAAAAATGTATATATTCCCAGTTGTGTGTCATAGATTCTAAAAACTATAATTTGTCATTGTTTTATTATGAAATAGTGGGGAGTCGTGTCAGAAGTTGGGTTACTTGTGAGAACCTAGAACAAAGACAATCAGCATTTTTATTACTTCCATTCTTATTTCTTTTTCACAGTAACTCAGAATGATACAAAGGATTTTGAAAAAAAATAATTTCCACATAAAGGGAAAAAATAACCTTGGGGAATGTGGTTATATTTCTTGCTCATTGACCATATTCCCATGTTGTAAAAACAGACCACTCATTTACCCAGTGAAACAAATAGCTTCTTTACGGAACATTTACCCATTATCATCACTTTTAAGACGGACTCTTGAGGAGTCTCTGTGCCCACACATTACGTAACATGCAACATGGGTAAATGGAGCTGGTGTACACGAGATAAAATAAGCAAAGGTTTTCATTCAAACGGGGTGCCACATTTCTCCCAGCTGCTGGTGTTTCGTACAGCTTCCATCCTGGAACTGCCTGAATGTCATTGGCAGCCCCAAGCCTGGTACATTGGATCACCTGCCAATGGCATGATCGGCAAACAGCAGCCCACCCAAATCTCACTCCTTGGGAAGGGATTGCCTCTTAGTCACTGCCAGCGTCTCTGGTGAGCAGCTCGCTCTGCATCTGGTGGGTATGAAATCTCATTTCATTACACTACTAATTTACAGGGAATGAAATTATAAACAAGGTGATTACTGAGCGTAATTTATGGCCCATGTAATTATATAGCTGTCAAAGTGGTGCTGGCAGCTGAACTGTGCAGAAGAGGACTGCACTTTCGCCTGGTCTACTGAGCTTGTTAATTGTCCACAGCTGAAAATATATCTATCTTTTTGCACTGCAAGATCAGCAACCTTCAGTTAGAAGAGAGCCTAGCTAGAGCTGGTTATAATTACCTGCCTGGCTGGAAATGTTGCCTATTGGCTTTGAAGACCTTCAGGTGCTGGAAAATTAATCCTCCAGCCTTTTGGTCAGTGGATGTTAGAATAACATGTCTAACTTTCCTGGGTGGTGAGCCAGAGACCTGATGAAACAGTAGCAAATAATAAAAAACAGAGCCACAGATACTATATCTCTGTATCTAAATATCTGTCTACCTATCTATACACTCATATTTACAAGTGCATAATAAAAGCGATGGTGTTAGAAA
Organism: Anoura caudifer; assembly: GCA_004027475.1. Lineage (NCBI taxonomy): Eukaryota > Metazoa > Chordata > Mammalia > Chiroptera > Phyllostomidae > Anoura > Anoura caudifer. The sequence goes on from PVKU01005430.1 coordinate 118,248, forward strand.
GGTAACTTAATGACGCTATAATGAAAAATAAGCAGAGACAAATTCACCTTTGCCATTTCATGGTATATTGGATCTTTAATTATGGCTTTTTAAAGCACATCGGCTTGACTTGTGAGGGAGACCTGTTGCCAACACAGGAGAAAAACAAGGCACAGAGCTGGCCATTAAACCAAAGGTTTTGTTTAGCCAGCTACGACCTGAGTCGATGGATTTGCTTCCTCCTCCAGCCCCTCCTCCAACAGTATCACGGGTTGTTTTGCTATTTTCATTTTATGCATATTGCCTGGAAAACATAGGCACTTTTTTATATCTTGATACCTGAGTAGCTTGTGCGGCAGTTAATCTGAAAGTTTTAATGCACAGAGTTACATAAACTATATTGCCTATATAAATGGATCTGAATCCCTCTGTGACTGATTATTTTTAGCTTCTTCTACTGAAGCTCATACTGTTTGTTGATAATGAGCAGATGGGCCTAGTATTGTTCTCTTGCCCTTTTCTGACTATTTCCAGGACCGGGTTTATCCAGAATTCTACATCAGACATCTTCCTGAACAACAACAAAGACTGTAGTATAGTCACTAGTTTCCTTAGAACAAGGGATAGAGAGTTGAAGCTTTTGTTCTGGAGAGATTTGACATATGCAAATATTAACTCCAATGATAGAAGTAATTTATTTCATTCTTTGAAGTTAAAAAACACTACAACACATTGTATTATTTTAAGCAGAATTTTACGACCTACCAGTAGGACTCAAATTAATTTTATTTAAAAATTATTGAGATCCTAGTACATGCCAAATATATTGTGTAATTTCCTAATAAGCCATAACATAACATAGTTATTTGATAGCAGAATAGTTAATCATCAGAAAATAATATTGTTGGAAGGGTCTATGAGGAGGTCTGGGTGTAGGAAATGTGTCTTTATCCTGAAATATATTACTACCAACCAGTGCACATTTTTCAGAAAGCAATTTCTCAATTTTATCAAGGTTATGCGGTCCCTTAGATTTAATTTAAGGAAGTAAGTAGAGATTTATAGTCAGGAAGGTGTTCACATGCAAAATTCTTTATTAGTAATAAAAGATTAGAGACACCCAAATTCCATTTCATGGAAGATCGTTTTAATAAAATGTATGCTATATAATTAAGATATAAGCTGAAATAAAATGAGCTACACAAGCCACTGTATCTACATTATAATGGTCCATTAAAATGGAGAAAACTTATAGAAAATAAAAAAAAGTGGAAAAAAGAAAAAGTGGATGAGTTAGGTTGGTGGAATTATGTATAACTTTACTTTAAAAGAACCATCATTTCTAAAGAGTTATTTGTGTAACATGTATTACAGAATGCTTTAAGACAGAAGTTGCTTTCCCATTCAGAATCCATTCAACTCTGAGTTTCTTAAAGACCCTGTTTGGCTGATGATTGAACTTTGATTTCCTAGGGAGGAGCCAGACCTCCACATCATTTAGAAGGCTTTAGAACGGCCAGGATATCCTCAAGACTTACTCACTTGGCTTAATGTCTGTTGCCAGCTGAGGTGCATCCAGGCAAAGATTTGGGGAATGTCTGCACCTCCTGAACTGCTTCGTTTGTCAGTAGCAGTGCAGCCAAAAGCGCAGGATTTGTAGGCGAGATGCATGTGTAATCAAGTTGCAGGGATCCTTTGGTGAAAAGGAGCCAGTCAAACCCAGCATTTCCTCTAAATTAATAAAGATTCACAGTAGGAAATGCTATCTAAAGAACCTCCCTTGTCTTTGTGATCTAGGGTTACTGCAAATTCAGCTTCAGGTTCCCAAGGTTCTAACGCAAGCTGATCTCCAGGCAGAGTGAGATAGTGTAGTAGGGGAAAGTGAAAGAAAACAGAAAGCAGATGGAACTGAACTTCCAAGAGAAAACTTTGAGATCATTATGTGCAATAATATCTTTCGTTCTTTGCTACTTGATGAATCTATGGAGTCATATGTTATTCAATGATAATGTATTTCAAGACAAAGTTTATGCTAACTCTCTAACTTCCAGTACGCAACTGTGCACATCTCTGTAAACAGGGTTAGTCTCAGTACAACATTGATTTGACATTGGTTACTTTGATTCAGACACACACTCCTTTTGGTGACTTTTATTTTTTTTTTCTGCTTGAACAGGTTTTTTTTTTTCTTCTTTTTTTAAATTATATTTTATTGATTATACTGTTACAGTTGTCTCATTTCTCTGCCATCATTCCCCTCTACCCTGCATACCCCCTCCCACCCACATTCCCCCCTTCAGTTCATGTCCATGTGTCATAAGTTCTTTAGCTTCTACATTTCCCACACTATTCTTGCCCTCCCCCTGTCTATTTTCTACCCACCGTCAATGCTACTTGTTCTATGTACCTTTTCCCTCTCTCTCCTCCTCCCACTCCCCTGTTGCTAACCCTCCATGTGATCTCCATTTCTGTGATTCTGTTCCTGGTCTAAAAGTATGCTTAGTTTGCTTTTGTTTTAGGTGTGGTTGTTAATAATTGTGAGTTTGCTGTCATTTTACTATACATATTTTTTATCTTCTTTTTCTTAGATAAGTCCCTTTAACATTTCATATAATAAGGGCTTGGTGATGATGAACTCTTTGAACTCGACCTTATCTGAAAAGAGCTTTATCTTCCCTTCCATTCTAAATGACAGCTTGGCTGGATAGAGCAATCTTGGATGTAGATCCTTGACTTTCATGACTTGGAATACTTCTTTCCAGCCCCTTCTTGCCTGGAAAGTCTCTTTTGAGAAATCAGCTGACAGTCTGATGGGAACTCCTTTGTAGGTGACTGTTCCCTTAGCCCTTGCTGCTTCTAGAATTCTCTCCTTCATTTTAATCTTGGCTAATGTAATTATGATGTGCCTTGGTGTGTTCCTCCTTGGGTCCAATTTCTTTGGGACTCTCTGAGCTTCCTGGACTTCCTGGAAGTCTATTTCCTTTGCCAGATTGGGGAAGTTCTCCTTTATTATTTGTTCAAATAAGTTTTCCACTTGTTGTTCTTCCTCTTCTCCTTCTGGTACCCCTATAATTCGGATGTTGGGACATTTGAAGATGTCCTGGAGGTTCCTAAGCCTCTCCTCATTTTTTTGAATTCTTGTTTCTTCATTCTTTTCTGTTTGGTTGTTTCTTTCTTCCTTCTGGTCCACTCCATTGATTTGAGTACCAGTTTTCCTCCCATCTCTACTGGTTTCCTGTGCGTTTTTCTTCATTTCATTTGTTGTAGCTTTCATTTATTCATCTAATTTGCGACCAAAATCAACCAATTCTGTGAGTATCCTGATCACCAGTGCTTTGAATTGTGCCTCTGATAGGTTGGCTATCTCTTGGTCACTTAGATGAATTGGTTCTGGGGCTTTGATCTGTTCTCCCGTTTGAGCCATTTTTTTTTTCATCTGGTTGCAGCTGTTTTGTAGTGACGGGTGGAGCCTTAGGTATTCATCAAGGTGAGGCAGCCCAGTCACTGGGTTGTGACGCTATATGTGGGGGCAGGGTCTTGGTGTTTTTAGGTTTTATTTCCTCGCATGCTGGGGCCCTGGTTTGTGAGTTCTGTCTCGTTCCCCATTTCCACCTGGATTATCTGTGCGTGAATGTGGGACCGCCTGGTCAGCCAGCTGTCTTTTGCCTGGGGTCCACCAGCCACCTGGGGCCTGCCAGCCACCACCTGCAGGCCTAGGTCTACCAGCTGCTGCCTTCATGCCTGTGTCTTCCAACCTCTGCTTCCTTCTGCTGTGACTCTACCCCTCTTACTGGTCTGGATGAATGAATGAATGGTTGTCGGACCTCGGTACAATTCAATTTTCTCTCAGTTCTGGTTGTTTTCTTGTTTCTAAATCCTTGTCCTTAATTTTGGTTGTGTGAGGAGGCACAGTGTGTCCACCTATGCCTCCATCTTAGCTGGAAGTCTTGGTTACTTATCTTAATAATAATCATATATTTTCTTAATTCTGCATTCTTCTCCATATTTAGAAACTTCATTGGACATGGAAAAGATGCATTTTGTATCTCCCAACTTAACAGTTTTCCCTCTTGAAACCAAGTAAGTCAAAAGAGAGTCCATGCCCACCCGTGTGCACAGTAATTCAGCAAGAACTGATACCTGACTTCGCAGTTTTGAAAGATTGGCTGTTTTATCATAAAAGGTGCCACCAAGGAGAATGGGAAGCTACCACTCAAAAGCCTGAATTCCTCAATAGTTTACAGGAAAGAGGTTTCATAAAGCAAAAATTTTGCCTAATTATGGATAAGGTTCAGGGCCATGGGCTACGTTGATTGGTCATATTTTGTGCAAGCTTTAGCAATCTGATTTATTCAGCTCAAGGGTCTATGTGACTATGGCCTGGTGGTCTTGAACAGAAAAATGAGGTTTATAAGGCATCATGGGATTGTGAGTCAGTGACATATTCTTGATAGCTGAAGGAGAAGAACAGAGCTATACATTTCATGCTTAACAAGCTGCATTCTTCTGTTATCTCAAGGAGAGCACAGCTTTTGAAGCTCAATTTAAAGGCAGGCCTGTGGGCCCCAAGACATGACTATATTCCAGTTGCAGCTATTATTACTAAACCAGCGTGGGAGTTCAGCTGCCTGCCGCCACTGACAGGCGAATTCTAGAGACAGAGGCTGGTGAGAAAGGAAAGAGGTTTTTATTCAAATGCTGCCCAATTTGGGAGAATGGTGGACTCTTGTCTCAAAGCCCATCCTCTCCAGGAAACCCAGAGGAAAACCCAGCTGACCTCAGTCAGACCAAAATCAAAGGCAGCATCCAGAGTTCCTTATTCCATTTAAAGTACTGTCCTTCAGGAACCACAGGCAGCCACTGAGTGGTCACCCAGGCAACTCAGCTTTTCTCCCAGCCACTGTCAGTGCTCAGGCTCCCGCCTGGAACTCATTTGTAGGGCTGGTGCTGCCATCAGCCATGCTGCTTCCAGGGCCGGAAGGTCTCATGAACACACTGACCATACACTTGCCAGGGTGGTCGGAGTGCATCCCTTCTTTCCCTTGCCACCATTCTGATATCTTGGCACATCTGCCTGCATTCCCTGGCCCCACCCCCACTCAGGTACTGGAAGGGGGTAGGAGGGCTTTTCCCCCATCCCATGATCTCTCTAGTCTTGCTTGTGCTCACTGCAAAACTCCCTCCTGCCTCCATCTTGCCTGGGGGTGGTATGTGCCACCAGGAGCTGGACACTCTGCACTAGGGGCAGAGCATTCACTAGGCAGAGCTTGGTTGCCTGGGCACTGCAGTCCCACCCACTGCTTCGGCAGTTTAGGATTTCCTCCAGCAGCCCTTCCTATTCCCTGCTCCCAGTGGTCTGGTCAGGCGATCAGTATCACTATGACCCTTAAGAAAGGCTAATTAAAAAATTTTAACTAAAAGCTAAATTTTAAAATTTCTAGTTCTGTTATGATTTGTTCAGCTTCACTCTCTTCCCTTCTCTGCCACTTCATAAACAATCACAAGTATTCCTCCATTCTTGGCAAGATTTTAGATGCAACTGCATTTCAGTAACCTTTCCAGCACTGGATTTCATCACCGTAGGCTTTCCAAAAACATAGTGTCTAACTGGCAGGGGTGGAGGGTATGTTTCCTTTAAACTCTCATGCTGCAAACAGAAACATTCAAGCCAACACGTAATGAAATTAGCCTACTCTTCCTATTCAGGCAGAAAAGAATTGAGAGCTGAAG
>PVKU01005431.1:0-123828 GCA_004027475.1 Anoura caudifer
CTTAGAATTGTGCTTTTAGTCTCTATGTCATTTAATTCTGCTCTGATCTTAGTTATTTCCTTCCTTCTACTTGCTCTGGGCTGTCTTTGTTGTTGTTCCTCAAGTTCTTGTAGGTGTAGAGTTAAGTTGTTTGTTTGAGATATTTCTATCTTTTTTAGGTAGGCCTGTATCACTATGAACTTTCCTCTGAGGACTGCCTTTGCTGTGTCCCATAAGTTTTGGGTCATTGTGAGTTCATTTTCATTTGTTTTCAGAAACTTTTTGATTTCCTCCCTAATTTCATTCTTGACCCATTCATTGTTTAATAGCATGCTATTCCATCTCCATGATTTTGAGGACTTTGTGTTTTTTCCCTTGGGGTTGGTTTCTAGTTTCAGTCCCTTGTGGTTGGAGAAAATGCTTGGTTATGATTTCAATTTTCTTGAATTTGTTGAGGTTAGTTTTATGACCTATCATGTGGTCTACCTTTGAGAATGTTCCATGTGCATTTGAAAAGAATGTGTATTTAATTTCTTTGGGATGAAGGGCTCTATATATATCAGTTAAGTCCATTTCATCTAAAGTGTCATTCAATGCCACAATATCTTTGTTGATATTTTGTTTAGAAGATCTGTCCATTTTTGACAGTGGGGTGTTAAAATCCCCTACTATAATTGTGTTGCTATCAATATCTTTCTTGAAGTCCTCTAAGATTTTCTTGATCTATTTATGTGCTCCTATATTGGGTGAATATATATTTACAATGTTTATATCTTCCTGTTGGATTCTTCCCTTGATTATTATGAAGTGAACTTCTGGGTCTCTCTTTATGGCTCTTCTTTTGAAGTCTATTTTGTCTGATATGAGTATTGCTACCCCAGCTTTTTTTTCCTGTCCATTTGCTTGGAAAATTTGTTTCCAGCCCTTCACTTTGAGTCTGTGTAGGTCTTTTGTCCTGACGTGGGTCTCTTGTAGCCATCATATGTGTGGGTCATGCTTTCTTATCCATTCAGCTATTCTATGCCTTATGATTGGAGCATTTAATCCATTTACATTTAAGGTTATTATTGATAGGTAGTTATTCATTGCCATTTTTGTTCCTGTGTTCCTCTCCCTCTCTTTCTCCTTTCCTTCCTTTCCTTAAAGCAGGCCCTTTAGTATTTCTTGCAAGATTGCAAGAGCTGGTTTGGTAGAGGTGTATTCTTTTAGACTTCTTTTGTCTGGGAAGCTCTTTATTTGGCCTTCTATCTTGATTGAAAGCCTTGCTGGGTAAAGTAGTCTTGGTTGCAGGCTTTTGCTTCTCATTACTTGGAATATTTCTTGCCATTCTCTTCTGGCTTGGAGTGTTTCCATTGAGAAGTCGGATGCTAACCTAATTGGGGCTCCCTTGTATGTTACTTCTTTTTCTCCCTTGCTGGCTTTAAGATTCTCTCTTTGTCTTGGAATTTTGCCATTTTAATTATGATGTGTCTTGAAGTGGGCCTCTTTGGGTTCCTCTTGATTGGGACTCTCTGTGATTCCTGGATTTGTGTGACTTTTTCTGTCATCAAATTAGGGAAGTTTTCCATCATTACTTTTTCAAATAGGTTTTCTATCCCTTGCTTTTCTTCTTCACCCTCTGGTATCCCTATTATACGGATATTATTACATTTCATATTGTCTCATATTTCTCTTAATCCCTCTTCATTTTTTTCTGAGCCTCTTTTCCTTTTCTTGCTCTTTCTGGAGGTTTTTTTCTACTTGGTCCTCCAACTCGCTGATCTGGTCTTCTGCTTCATCACTTCTGCTTTTCATTCCTTCCACTGTGTCCTTCAGTTCAGAAATTGTGTTTTTCATTTCCTCTTGGACCTTGTTGATACTTTCTGTTTCCATTTTCATGGTGATATAGTTTGCAGTGAGTTCATCATAGCTTCCCTGTAGTTTCTGGTAGCTCATTGAGAGCTCTTGGAGCTTCCTGACAATCATTGCTTTGAACTCAAAATCTGATAGTTGAGTTGCCTCCATTTCATTTAGCATTCTTTCTGGGGCTTCCTCCTTTTCTTTCATTTGGGGATTGTTTCTTTGTCTTCCCATTGTTTGTGAGGCTATTCTTGTTAGGCTCAGTTTCTTAAATTGATTTTGTTCTGGCTCCCTGGGTTTATGGTGTGAACTTCTGTGGTAGAATGCCTGTGAGATTCAGTGGTGCTGTCTCCTTCAGGTATCCTCGTGTTCACTGCTTCCAGTGTCTCAGCTGTTGAAATGCCCCCTCTTTGGGACCAACTCTAGTCTTCCACAGTTCTAGGGTTTTTTGTTTGGTTTTGTTTTGTTTTTGTCTCACTTGTAGGTGTTTAAAAAGAGAAAAGAGGAGGAAAGAAAAAAAGAAAATAAGGAAAAGGAAATAAAAAAATGAAAAGAAAATAAAGAAAAGCAGAATGAAAAAGAAAAGAAAAAAGAGAAGGAAGAAGAGATAAGCTTGGAAAGAAAGGAAGGAGGAATAAAACAGGAAAGAAGTAATGAGAAGCAAAAAGGAGTTGAGGGCTAAAAAAGATCAAAATAATGAAAAATTAATAATAAAGAAAGAAAAAAAACCCACAAAAGAAAAAAAGAAAAAAAATGGAAAACACCAAAACCGCCCACTCTTGCTGTTATCGATCTTGCCAAGCTGGTTTTTCAGGCCTTGATGACTGCAGTGGCCGAGGGGTGACCATATTGTTTTTCTCTTTGTTCAGCACTCAGTTATCTTTGGCCTACTGTCCTCAGAGCTAGGCCCAGCCTCTCCACTCAGGACCTCAGGTGTGTCTTCTGCGGTGGCAGGTGCCTACTCTGGTTGCGCACACGCAAGCACTGATGATTTTTCAGCCTTCCATGCACAGGTGCCAACTGTCCTGTGAACACGAATTGACCCCCACGCAGGTTGCACACTGGTGTCTAAGATCTCCCACCAGCCCACTCAGGTCCCCAGCGCAAGGGCACTGAGAGATCGTATTGCTGCTCCCTGCTTGCCCTTGCGCAGGGGCCAAGATTCCTTAGTGCCGAGTGACTTCACTACGGGTCCCACAGTGGCGAGCTGGTGCCAACGGATCCCCGTAAAGCTGTTCACAGTGGTGCGCGGGCGTAGACAGAAGTGCGAGCTCCAATGCTTAGTCCTCCCAGGGCTATGAGATCTTAACTCCTCTCTGTGAGATTTCAAGCAACCAGGTTTATCCTGATGCTGCTGAGACCTTGTTTGGCTGATCAGGGAGCAGTTGACCCAGCTCCCTTCCTAGAGTCTTATGGCCAGCGCTGGCCTGGGATCTCAGCCCCCACCCCGGGTCTCCGCGCTGCTGGAGTACTCTCCTTACCGTCTGGTTTTTCAATGTCCGCTGCAATTTTCGATCTCCTGTTTTTAAATATGCTGTGTTTCTGGTGTCTGTTTGCTGTGCTCCACTGTAAATTGGCCCAGATTTTCACCTGTGTGAAGGGGGAAGAGGGATGTGCATCCTCTTACCATGCCACCATCTTCTTTCTTTCTTTTATTTCTTATTCTTGTCTGATCATTGTGGCTAGGACTTCCAGTACTATGTCGAATAACAGCGATGAAAGTGGACACACTTGTATTCCTGATCTTAAGAGAAAAGATTTTAGTTTTTACCTATTGAGTATGATGTTGGCAGTAGGTTTTTTGTATATGGCCTGTATTATATTAAGGTATGCTCCTTTTATTCCCACTTTGCTGAGTGTTTTTGTCATAAATGGGTGCTCAGTTTTACCAAATGCTTTTCAGTACCTTTTGATATGATCATGTGATTTTTGCCCCTTATTTTGTTTATGAGGTGTATTACATTTATTGATTTGTGAATATTGTACCATGCTTGCATCTTTGGGATAAATCCCACTTGATCATAAAGTGTGATCTTTTCAATATATTTTTAGAGCCAGATTGCCAATATTTTGCCAATCTGGCTATTGAGGATTTTAGCATCTGTGTCTGTCAAATATGTTGACATGTAATTTTCTTTGTTGTCATTACATGGTTTTGAAATTAGAATAATACTTACCTTGTAAAAATAATTTGGGAGCACTACCTCTTGTTGAAGTTTTTGGAATTGTTTGAGAAGGATAGGAATTAATTCTTTGAATGTTTGGTAAAATCTACCTGTGAAGCCGTCTGGTCCATGGCTTTTGTGTGCTGGGAGATTTTTTATTATACTGTTTCAATTTTACTAGTTGTTATTGGTCTATTCAGGTTTTTTGCTTCTTCTTGATTCAGTTTTTGAAGATTATATATTTCTAGAAATTTATCCATTTTGTCCAGATTGTCAAATTTTTGGCATGTAGTTGTTCATAGTAATTTCTTATAATTCTTTTTATTTCTGTGGTATCAGTTATTGCTTCTCTTTCATTTCTGATTTTGTTTCTTTGGGACCTCTCTCTTTTTTTCGTGATGAGTCCGGTTAAAAGTTTGTCACTTTTGTTTGTTGTTTCAGAGAATGAGCTCCTGGATTAATTGATCCTTTGATTTTTTTTGTTTCTATATCATTTAATTTTGCTCTGATCTTGATTATTTCCTTTCTTCTCATCACTCTGGGTTTTGTTTGTTGTTCTTCTAGTTCTTTTAGGTGTAGGGTTAGGTTTTTTTTTTCTCCTATCTTTTTTAGGTAGGCTTATATTGCTATGAATTTCCTTCTCAGGACTGCCTTCACTGCATCCCGTAGGTTTTCGTTTGTTGAATGTTTATTTTCATTTGTTTCCAGATACTTCTTGATTTTTTCCATGATTTCATTGTTAACTCACTCATTATTTGATAACATGTTATTTAGTCTTCATGTATTTTAATGTTTTTGAGTTTTGTCCTTGAGGTTGATTTCTAGTTTCAAGCCATTATAATCTGAGAAGATGCTTGATATGATTTCAATTTTTTTGAATTTGTTGAGGCTTGTTTTGTGCCCTACCATGTGGTCTATTTTTCAAAATGACCAATGTGCATTTAAAAATGTGTATTTTACTTCTTTGGAGTGAAAAGCTGTGTGAATATCAATTAATTCTCTTTGAGCTAGGGCGCCATTCAATGCCACAATATCCATGTTGATTTTTGTTTGGACAATCTATCCATTGTTGACAGTTAGGTGTTAAAATTCCCTACAACAACTATATTGATGTCAATTTCCTTCTTAAAGTCCTCCAAGATTTTCCTTGTGTATTTTGGTGCTCCTATGTTGGATGCATATATGTTTACAAGGGTTAAACTTTCTTCTTGAAAAGCTCCCTTATGAATTATGTGGTGACCTTCTTTTTCTCTTCTTATGGCTTTTGTTTAAAGTCTATTTTGTCTGACATAATTATTGCTATGCCAGCTTTTTTCCATGTCCATTTGCTTGTACTATCTTTTCTGTCCATTCACTTTTAGCCTGTGTAGATCTTTTGCTCTGAGGTGAGTCTCCTGTAGACAACATATGTGTGTGTTGTGTTTTTCTTATCCACTCGGCTATCCTATGTCTTTTGATTTGAAAATTTACATTTATGGTTATTATTGATAGGTATTTTCATTTTCATTTTTCCTTTTGTGCCTGTGTTCCATCTCTCTGCTTTTTTTATCTTTTTAAAGTAGTCCCTTTAACATCTCTTGCAATACTGGTTTGGTGGAGATGTATTCCTTTAACTGCTTTTTTTTGGTCTGGGAAACTTCTTATTTTGCCTTCCATTTCAAATGAGAGCCTTGCTGGGTACATTAGTCATGTTTGTAGGCCTTTGCTTTTTAATTACTTGGAATATTTCATGCTATTACCTTCTGGCTTGTAGTGTTTCTGTTGAGAAATAAGCTGACAGCCTTACTGAAGCTCCCTTGTATGTTACTAGCTGTTTCTCCATTGCTGCATTTAATATTATCTCTTTGTGTTTAAATTTTGCCATTTTAATTATGATATGGCTTGAGTGGGCTTTTTTGGGTTCATCTTGATTGGAGTCCTTTCTTCCTGAACTTGCTTTACTTTTTCCCCCTCACCAAGTTAGGATGTTTACTGTCATTATTTTTTCAAACAGGTTTTCTATGTCTTACTCCTTTTCTTCTTCCACTGGTATCCCTATGAAGTGAATATTGTTACATTTCATGTTGTCCTTTAGCTCCCTTAAACCATCTTCATTCTTTTTTTTTTTTCCTTTTGTTGCTCTGACTGTATTTTTTTTCCTACCTGGTCTTCCAACTTGCTGAATCAATCCTCTGCTTTATCTAATCTGCTTTTAATTCCTTCTTTTGTATTCTTCATATTCCTCCTGGTTCTGATTCATAGTTTCCATGTCTTTTTTCATGCTGATATAGTTTTCACTAAGTTCCTTGCAGTTCTCACTGAGTTCCTTTAACATCTTTATGACTATTACTTTGAATGCTATGTCTATTAAACTGCTCACCTTAATTTCCTTTAGCACTCTTTCTGGGGATTCCTCCTTTCCTTTTGATTGTTGTTGGCTCATTTATTAGTAGAATCTCCCCTTTGGCTGGCTGACTGAGAGTCACAACCCCTATCATGTCTCATATGCTGTTGTATAGGAGTTGTTCCTATTGATAAAAATACCTTATTAATTACAATACCATCCAATTTATTAATTTTTCTTTATGGTTCATGTTTTTCTGTCTTGTTTACCAGATGTCATGAGGCAGTCTCCATCTTTTCTTCTAAGGAGTTTATTTCCTTACATTCACATTAGATCTATACAATATTTGGCATTGATTTCTTTTTTAAAATTTTTTATTTATTTTAATTGTTGTTCTTGTACATGATTTCTTAATATGATATAAGCTGGAGGGTCAAGATTCATTATTTTAGCATTTATATCTAATTGATCGAAACCATTTGATTAAAAAATAATCTTTTACTCATTGCATGGCACTACCACTTTTGTCATAAATCAACTCACCATATATGTAGGTAGGTTTCTGGACTTTCCATTTTATTTCATTAGGTTTTTATTTTTTTATCTTTTAATCAATACTAACTGTTAATCACTGTAGTTTACAATGTATCTTTGTATTTGGTTGTGAATGTCCTTCAACATTGTCCTTCTTCTTCAAGATCATCTTGAATATTCTTGTACTTTTGCATTTTTATTATATTGTATTTCACTGTATTTTAGAATTGACTTTTTGTCACACAAAAATAATTTCTAAATATTAGTATATTTTATATTAAAAAGAAACCAGTTAATTAATCTGATTAAAATATACTAGAATTGATATTTTAATTAAAATAAATCATGCTGAGATTTTTGTGGCTATTTGTTTTGAGTAGATAGATCTATTTGGAGAAAATTGACATTATTCAATATTGAATCAATACTCTAATACATGATCAAAGTATTTCCCATTATTCTTTTTAATTGTCTTAATTGGACTCAATATTTGCTGTGTTTTAGTGTAGCATTAGTCTTTGTCTTTCTTGAACTTTAGTTATAGGATGTTTGCATATTTTGATGCTATTATAAATATCACTTTCTACATTTTATTTTTTAATCATTTGTTGCTCATAGTAACAAATACAGTTGATTTTGTATATTCACTTTTTCTACAGTCACCTTGATACATTTACTCATTGATACTAATTATTTCTTTTAGACTCTCTCCATAAAATTATGTCATCTGTAATTACTAAAAATATATATATATATAGTTTTTAAAAAGATTTTATATATTGATTTTTAGAGAGAGGGGAAGGGAGAGAGAAAGAGAGGAAGAGAAATGTGATGTGGCCTGACCACTGAATGTACATATCATGTTACAAACCAGGGGACAGATATAAGGGAAAAGAAAGCTTAATTTATGATAAATTTTTTACACATTCACTTTACATTGTTTTTAATGTAGATTTTTGGTTCCAAACAACTTTTCATATTTTCATTATTATTATCACTGTATTTGTTATTTCCAACGTATAATTTTACAAAGTAATGATGACCTGATTGCATTTTCTGTATTAATTCCAAGGTACTTCAGAGTTCACATTTGTCATTTATCATCCATTTTTAAAATTCCATCATTTATCCAATGAATTAGGTTTTATCTTACTACATTTTCTCGAATTGAAATGTGGTAAGGTCTTGTGACACAGAAACACATTAGAGTGTGCACTGTCTAATCCTGTTGCTTTATTTTTCCTGTTTCCACTCATTAGAGCAATATTGTTTGGGTTTTCTATTCTAATTAGCAGCTTGACATTAAAGTGCTGTTATGTGAAGTAATATTTATTTTACATGTTTAATAAAATTACATATTTCATTTGTAACCTATGCAGAGACACTTTGCAGTGAGATTTGTCTTCATTTCTTAAAATTATAACATATAAGAAAGTCTTCCAATAATATATTTTTCAAAGAACTTTCATTTTTTTATTTATTATTTTATGGTATTTAAACATTCTTTTTCAATTATAGTTTGTACTCAATATTATTTTGTATTTGTTTCAGGTATATAGCATAGAGATTAGACAATCATATACTTTACAAAGTGGCCCTCCTCATATTTCAAGTAACCACTTGGCAGCATACATATTTGTAATAACATTATTGACTACATTTCCTACACTTTACAACTCTGTGACTTTTTGGTAACTACCAGTTTGTACTTTTTCTTTTAAAGATTTTATTTATTTACTTTTAAAGGGGGAAGAGAGGTGGAAATAGAGGGAGAGAAACATCAGTTTGTGGTTGCCTCTTGCACGTCTCTAACTGGGGATCTGGCCCAAAACCCAGGCACGTGCCCTAGACTTGGAATTGAACCAGCGGCCCTTAGTTTGCAATCTGGCACTCGATCCACTGAGCCACACCAGCCAGGGCCTGATTTGTGCTTTTTAATCTCATCACCTCCCCACTGATCTGTCTTCCCTCTGACAACCATCAGTCTGTTTTCTGTATCTATGAGTCTGTTTATATTTTTTGTTCATTTATTTTGTTTCTTAGATTCCACATAAAAGTGAAATCACATGATATTTGACTTTGTCTGGCATTTCATTTAAACTCATATATTCTATTATTAAAATATGTATCATTTTTACTGACTAATATATTTATTATAATTAAAATTAAGATATTCTTTTCATCAAATTTAAGGTTACATATGGGTCAAATAACCATAATTAGTTTAATAGAAGATACATAAATTGATATATAGTGGATTCAGATTATAAAACAGATGTTTTAACAAAGTTATTCAGCTTTCTTTTTTTGCAATTTATAGCATAAAAGTAAACTGGCACTACCATGACAAATAAGTGATTTTATTGAATGATTTTGAGAAACAATATTTATAGATATTGGGTGTTTATTTTTAAGTTGGTCAAATCATTTTTATTTTGAATAAAATCTTAGACAGATCTCCAATATATAAAAGAGATAAAGTTAGAAATGGTTTAGTTTGAAATGGGATGGGTGGTTCTGAGATACAGCTTCTTAAAACTACCTTACTGTCAAGGAGCATACTTTAAAAACTACCTAATAACAGAACTTTGGAAGATGGCCTTAGAGTTCATCAGCTTCAGTATTAGTCAAAAGATGTTTCTTTGAGCACCACTCTCATTATATGCTCACTAAAAACTGTATTCTATGGTCAATATATCTGAGAAACTCTTTATGCCTAGTATACTCTCATCTAAGGGCTACCTAATGTGCATTAACATATTAGTGGCACTGGGGCATCACATAGTAAAAAACAAAACAAAACAGCTATTTCATTAAAGTTTCAAAAATAAGTTTCCTAAGATTATTTAACAGAAATTTTGTAGCATTCATATCATGAAAAATTAGTTTACTACAAGATATAAATTTACAATAAAATAGTCATCCTTAATCTAACCCAACATTTTGATTCAATAATTATTTTTACAATGCTTCAAAAGATAATGATTCAAGTTATGATTATATAATTTAGAAATGGGAAATTGACTATAACTCTGGGGAAGCTATTTCATGATCACAAAGATTTCTACGGTAAGTTAATTTGTTTCAGTGGAATATTACAAAGAGTTAGCTAGCTGTAAATATTGTTTTTGTCAGTCATCTAAATGCTCCTCTTCCTGCTTCAATCTTAAGGTTATCAATATTCACAGAGATCCTTGGATGAGTTATATGTAACCATTTTAATTCTGAAAAGGACTCACTGACAATTATAAACTTGAAGATAATTATAGATGTCGATCTGAACCAGCATCACATATAATTTACCCTTGTTTGGAAATATATGTTTTGCATTTGAAGTTTCAGACCTGGCATCAATTGGTTTGGAGGTGATAATTTCAAGTGACTTTTTGGTGATTATACTAAACTGAGAGCCATGTGACAGTACACAGATGCCATAAAGTCTACCTGAATATCTACTGTATATAACCTGTGCTTCTGTGCACTTAAGGCCAATGATGTAACACTGAAAAGCTACTCAAGGTTGGCTGCTTAATTTTTCCACACATGAAACTTATGTACTTCTAGCTCAATAATATTTTCTAAAATTTCTTTGATATGCATTCATTTTATTTGTCCCCAATAATTTATTCATTGAACTAAATGTATATCTAATATGTGTTAGGCACTGTTTTGGGAGATGGGGATATATCATTGAATAAAACTGAAAACCTTCCTAACCCATTCACTGACCGCCTCATTTTTTCAGAATTAATTTTTTTCAATGGGGACAAATAAATACATAAATACAGTATTCAGCAGTGGTCAGTGAAGGCATCTGAGAGGAAGGTGACATTGGCAGAGGAAGGTGACTTTGGAACTGGGACTGGAATGGCAAAAGAGTGCTGCAGACAGAGGTCAGCAAGTGTGAAAACTCAAAGGTTTTCTGTATGGTTTGAATAGTTTGTAAGAATACATTCATCATTACTTTTAAAGCAAAATGCAGAAAAATTCTGTGCATCTTATTGAAAAGCTATACATTATAATATCCAGACATTTGATATGAAAAAATATTGAGACTAGATAAAAGATAAAAGTTTTTAGTGTTCAATACAAAGGTATTAGAAATGTTTAAAAAGAAACAAAATGTTTTTCTCTCTTTCAATCAGTAATTAATCTTACTAATTTTAATCTTCATCCAAAGAGATCTTATTATTAAAAATATGGTGTATGCATTACCTGGATTTTAAGGACAAATATCAAGTATATTATATGCACTTCTTATAAATAGAAATACAAAAGGAGATAAATATAAAGACACCCCTTGGAACATATTGGCAGATGCATATCTTCAGCAATATGATCCAAATGTGGGACTTTAAGAAAGTTGACAAATAAGTAATGTCAAGTAGATAACTATGAAATCAGTGCATGACTATAGTCATTTAATATTTGCAAAAAATCGCTTAAGTTTATACCACTTTAAGAAAATATAATAAGGACATACATAGAATAAGGATTTCCTTGTTTTTCTAAAGGATTATTTATTTTTAAGAAAGAGTCAATCTAGATTTTCTTGAAATACTAGCTCATTTAAGCCATTGAGGTCATTTAGGATAGGTTTTGAGTTACAAAATTCAATCATTACCAAAATGTTTATAATTACACCTGTTGCATAAGGTGAAGCAATATTATATAAGAACAGCTATGTTATATGTATACTATTATCCTTTTAGATATATTCAAGTGTCCTTATGAGACATTGACTGGGGAACCCAAACATCAACATTCAGGGGAGGGGGTAAACTATATTGCAGTCATACATTATAGACAATATAATTTTAAAATGATAATATGTTTCTCTCTGTATATAAATTTATAAAAATAAAATGAATCATTAAAGCATTATTTCTTGATACATATAATACCTGTGTTCTGTACAATTCACTTGATTAAATTATGTAAAAGATATTGATCTTCTTTGTACAACTATTTGCTTTTAGAAAAATAAGGACCTAAACATCCCTGTCTGCCTCCCTGCATCTGTCTTGGATGCACAGTTCCCTTTGAAATCGGTAGGATATGAGGGAGTGCAGTGGGAGATGAAAATCTGTGAATTCAGTAGCCATTTCTCAGGTGGAAGATTGGGGGAGCTGCCATTTTAATGATATCTCTCAGTGGGAGACCCAGTTTGATGAGGCTGAATAAGCCTGAAAGCATTGACTTCAAGATATAAAGAAACAGAATCAGAGAGCCTCACTGCTTCCAGAAGGCATCTGGAAATGTGAGTGATATAGACTCCCTTTCAGATTCAATTAATTGAATTTGTGTAATTTCCTTTTCCCTTCTTAAGGAATTCTACCTTTAAAGAAAAAGCACCCATTATATGTCATTTTTTCTTTTTCTAAATCTGTAATTTCTGAATGTTGGAACTTATTCCTTTAATTCATATTTTGAACCTGCCAATAATTATTATTTCTTTTTATACTTAAGAGCTCAATGCCTAGGAGCTCAGGTACATCTAAGGTGCTCATATACATCCTCAATGAATTCAATGGTTCTTTAAGCTGTTTCTGGTGATTTTTTCATCTTAGTAATTTTACATCATGATTAGAATACTTTTACATTATGTGGGGTTTCCCTTGAACTTGACTGCATTATATGGGAGCTTTATTTTAAAAATGTAGGGACAAACACAACTTTGAAATTATGAGACATACAAATTTATCGAAGTGATTTTCCCTTTTTTTTTTCTGTATATTTCTTGATATCCTTCATGGTCTGAACAATATTTGTTATCCCAGTGTCAGAAGAAGTACATTCCATATTCTTAACATCTTCTGTGTCATTGATACATTATGCTGTTGTCAGACCAGTGTTATATATATAATATCCATTATTTGAAAGCAGAGACATAAAAATAACCATTAACAAAAAGACCCCCCTAAATAGAGGATCCATTGAAAAGTGATATATCTATACATCTGGGGCGAATAAATTGATGTAATCTCTGCACACACTGGAACACAGAGAAAGCACTCAGTGCCATGAAGCAATTAAGAAGTGATTTGGTTATTTGGTTGAAATACTTTTGGAGTGACTGTGGGAGACAATACAAAAATGTAGGACAGGGGGAGTTTGGGCGCATTTAGTAATCCTGTGTAAAATCTGCTCCGTCCTTCTAGATGGAACCTTATTCAAATCCCAGCAGCCAATTGTAATACTTATCATAATCATAATGTTAAAGATTTTCAAGGCAGACATTTCCCTGAGCTGTCCTTAGGAGCATATTTTAAGTGATTAAAATTCAATGCTGTCAAGAAGTTCTTACATTATGTCAACCTAAATTTGTCTTGCAAGTTAAGCCATTTCCTGCTGTAGCCCTGAAGAACAGCTGGTCACCATCTTCTTTATGATCATCCTCCTTAAGCTTGAAGATAACAATAAAATGATCAATGCATTTTTTTTCTTTTTTAACTGAAGTCATCACAACTTATTCATATTTTTCATAGATTCTTAAGTTTTCTAATGATACCATTTACTCTTAGGGCCACTAAGCCTTCTGGTATTCCTGAGAAATTAGTAGATGGCAGCCGCTGCTCCTTTCCATTATAGACAGTAACTTGCCAAAATAATTTCAAATTATGTCTGCCTATCTTTTAATACACTGCCAATGACATAATGTTCCCTAAACAACACAAATATAATTGACATCTGTAATTAACATTAGGTCACACTTTTCTCTCCCACATTAAAAATGTCTTCTTTGAAACATTATTTTAGTGGTTATGTTTGTGCCAATATAGATATATCCCAGATATATTAGCAGTGAACCATGCAGAGGGGAAAGCTTAAATCTCCAGATGCCCTTCACACTCTGACTATTTTTAAAATCCTTTGAAACATGATGTGAATCACTGCCTGTACTATGGGAGGTTTATTTATTTTTTACAGGACATAGTAGGTCTGTGTCTTCCTGATGCAAGTCATATGAATTAAAGGCAAATAGGTAGGCCACTTATCTGCATATATCAAAATTAAGGTCTCTGTTACCAATTTTTCTATGATTCTTTGATGGTTTGTAGTTGGATTCTATGTAGAGCTTTAGACTGGATGGCTTATCGAATAAATTTGGTGTACTTGACCAGTGTAATTAAATAATTGAGATAATATAGGGCCTCAAGCATCAGTTCTTTATTCAATTACACATTTCAAAAACTATAAACTTTCTTAATAATTATCTGAAATATCCTCTCAGCTTTGCCTAGGGAGCTTAAATAGGTTTGTCAGATTATTTTTAGAGTCAAGATTCTCCCTAAACTAGAAGGAAGCAAATATGTTATATATTATGCATCTGTAGATCCCGTACTAAGGGCAGATAAAGTCAGTTAGTTATTCATCTGTTCACTGTGGTTTGTCTACTAAATTTATCATTATATCTCAAATTACTGTTACAGCAAATATTACTAAATAAAGCAAAAAAATAGCAAAAGGGTTGTAAATGAAAATCTTATATATATGGATTTTTTTTTAAGTGTACAAGTGTGTTTGTGCACAAGAAAAGTCTGGAAGAACACTCACAATATAATTAAAGTGATTACCGCTGACTGTTGCGACCATGGGTTATTTTTCTTTTTTTGTTTGAGATGCTTTTTAAATTTTTAAAAAGTGAACATGTATTACTTATGTAAGTAAATAAGCTAATTTTAAACACTTTAAAGATGAAATCAACTAAAAATATATGTTTAAACCTAGAAGAACCATCTAAATGACAGCCTGAAAAAAATTAAGCTAAAGAGTTTAAGACTATACATTTTAAATAGGCAGAGACCTCATTTCAAGTATTTTTTTAAGTCCTAGCATGTCATGTGTACTCAAATAGATTATCCTAAAATGAATATCAATATATTAACTAGAAAAATTGGGCGAAGTTAACTATTTTCTTTACATAGGCAAAATACATCTTTACACTGTTATAGTTGGATAATGGACATTAGGAACTGCCAACTACAGGAAAAGAGCAAAAGGGAGATTTCTAGTCCCAGGACAATATTCTGGGGCATTAGTTTCTACAAATAAACACTGAGTTATGTCAGGAATGTATGCAGCCAGAGTGCTGTCAATCCTCCATTCCTGTCTTGGTGGCTGGAAACACCAGTTCAGTGTTCTGAAATTTCACAGTTGTGAAAAATTTCCTTGTCAAAACAACTTACTTAGAGTTAGTCCTAAATATTTCTTGCATAAAGAAATATGAAGGAACTACATTAAAAAAGAGCATTGCAAATAGTACAATTACACCTAACCTCATGATGTATTAGGTGGAATGTTTCACTAAAAGTAGGGAATCTAATCACAATGTTGGTGTTTTTTCTTCTTTTTTATTAGGCTAAAACGTTGATCACTTTGCCCCAATGCTTTTGATTTGGCATAAAGATTTGGGAAAAAGATTAAAAATGGTTTTCAATAGTGGCATGCTAAAAAAATTGAAGAGAGTAAGAGGATCACGGGTCTCAATATGACTCAGTCTTTTATTTTTATGAAGATAATATAACATAATGGCAAGGATCATAGATGTCGACTACCTGGCTTCATATTCTATCTCAAATGTCAACTAGATGTGTAAATGTGTTTGTTAACCTCTCCAATCCTCAACTTCTTCATCTAAAAGAGTTAATAATAACTGTAAATGTATAGACCATTATTAAATAAGATACAATATGTGAAGATCTTAGCAAAATGTCCGACATATAGAAAGTACTCTATAAACATTAGCTATAATTAATTCAACAGACGTTTATGAAGCATCTACTATGTGCTGGGAAATATATTAAATACCAGTAAAAACAATTATGAAAACTAAAGGCATGATGTCTAGACTCATGAAGCTTTTAATTGTGTTGGGGCCACAAACAAACAAGTAATTATAAATCTTTGACACCAAGGTCAACTAGGAGACGGTAAAAGTACAAAGAATGAGCACTTTTACCAGTGTGGGGAGATTTATGCAGGCAGTGGTATCTATATTGAGACCAGAGTAGAATATATAGGAGTTAACTAGGTGAAGAAATGAAAGAAGTATACTTCAGGTAGCGGAACCAGCATCAAAATATCCTATTCAGTCAGAATTTCTTTTGCATTTAACCCAAACCTGATGGGCTAATGATAATAGAGGTTTATTAGCTCATTAAAATAAAAAGTCCACAGGCAAAGAGTATTTCAGATGGAGCTTTATCCAGGTTCTAATTTGATTTTCTTTTAATTTGTTGGCTCTGTTTTGATTTTATCCTCATGGTAGCCGAAGGACTATTTCAGTTTAGTCTTCACACCCCCAAATAGAAATGAAAATTTTTTTTCCCCTTCCAACTATCAAAGAACCTGGGATTAACTATGATTGATAACTATGGGATATAGGAAATAAGGTCACATTGAATCTTTTGGCCATTCAGAGTGTTCTGGAATCAATAGCACCCAGAAATCAAGCTGCTACCCAATAGATGAGAAGAAGCACAGATCCTGGGGAGGAAACCACTATAGGCCAGTGGGTGAGACAGAGCTTGGTATGCTGAAGGAGCTGAAATAAGTTTAATAAGTCTGTGCCGGGCATATGAGGCAACTGGGGATGGGAAATGGCAAATTTGAAATTAGAGAAGTAAGCAAATAGCAGATGATTCAAGACTTTTAAAAATATTTTAAAGATTTTGGACTTCTTTTTGATAGGGGGAGAAGTTTTTAAGCAGTGGAGTAAATAATCTTGCTTGTAAAATATAGTGTAGAGAAACGATCAAAGAAAATATGACTTAAGCTTGAGGACAATACAGAAGACAACATAGCAAATAAAATAATGGCAACTTGAATAGGTGATGGCAGTGGGGATGGAGAAAAGTGAGTGTGAACATTTATTTCAGGAAGAGGATTAGAATAGTTTGGTTACTGTTTTGGTGAGATTGGGGGAGAGAAAGGCACCGTGAAGGATAATGCCATAATGCCTACATTAGTGGCTTGGGCAATCAGATAGGTGGTCATGGCATTCACTGAGATAACAATATAAGTAGAAAGAATAGACTTGGAAGTGAAGATAATATGGTCTTTGTGGAACATCTAAGTGGAACATTAATATAGGTGTAGAGCACAGGAATGTTATTTGTATTGAGATACCGTGAACACCAGGGGAATGAGGAGATAATCCAGAGAAGACATAGAGAAAGAAGAAAAATTTTAAGATAGGAATTAAGGTATATGAGGGGAATGAGAAAAGATGGCCAAAGAAGGAAAGGAAAAAAAAATACTAAGTGAACCATAAAAAACATAAAATATAAAAGAAAATACTTGACAATGGGAAAAGTCAGATTGTGCTGGATTAAAGCACCTGTGTTAGATGAGTTAAGTGGGGATATGGACTTGGGCAACTCATAATTTGGCCATGAAGGAGTAATTGACAAGCAGTAGAAGGATTTATTTTTATTACTTATTACTACTCTTTAAGATAAAAAAATCTTGAATATTTTATATATATAATCTTATAATCTTATATATAATCTCCATGGTAACTGTATGAGATTAGTATTATTATTTTTCAAATTTTATAGAGGAAAACTGATGTGCAGAGGAAACTGAGGCACAGAGTTCAAGTATCTTGCTCAAGATCACCAGCAAGTAAGTTGTCAAGCTGGAATGAAACTAATAGCAGCCTGGCCCTGCAGTCAATGCTCTTAACTACTCTACGGTATCGCTGTCCCTGGGCTAGGTTGCCTTTACCTCAGTTTATTGATTGAATGAATAGTAACTGTAAAATATGTGGCAGAGAATAGAAAAAATTTCCAGTGAAGCAAAGGGGATGAGGTTCTGTTACAAGTGACAGAAAACCTAGGATAATTTTGTCTTATTTTCCTGTCATCCAAAATTCCAGGTAATAGTATGATATGGTATGGTGTTGCTTTATAAGGAATCTGATTTCTTTCCATATTGCTGTTTTATTTTTTATGACTAACATCCTCACAGTGGAACTCTATCCCTGTGCTAGCCAATATGGTAGCCACCAGCCACATGTGCTATTGAGCACTTAAAATGTGGCCAGTCCAAAGTGAGGTGTGCTTGCGGTTTCCTGGTGGTCTAGTGGTTAGGATTTGGTGCTCTTACAAAATTGAGGTGTTCTATAACTATAAAATATACACTAGGATTTGAAGACCTAGTACAAAAAATGTAAAATACTTTGTTCATTATTCTATATTAATTACATTTCAAAGTAGTGAAAATTTAGATATCTTTCAATAATGAGATGTACTACGAAAAAGTAATTTCATCTGTTTCTTTTCACTTTTTTAATGTGGCTAGCAGAAAATTCAAAATAACTTATGTCACTTGTGTTTGTAGCTTACATTATACAGTAATCCCCCTTATTCATGGGGTGTGTATTCTAAGACTCCTTACTGTCTACAGCTGCAAATAGTACTGAATCCTGTACATACTGTATTTTTCTAATGTATATATACCAATGATAAAGCTTAATTAAAAAATTAGGCACAGTAGGAGATTCACAATAATAACTAATAATAATATAGAACAGTTAAGACTGTGAGATAAGGGTGACTCGAACTTGAGCAGTGAGACACAGCTACAATTGATCTGATAACCAAGATGGCTGATAAGTAACTGAAGGGTGGGGAGTGTATATAGTGTAGGTGAGCTGGACAGCAGGATAGTCACAAAAGAATGAGTCACGTTCCACTCATGATGGACTGGGAAATTGTGACATTTCACTATGCTACTCAGAATGGTACAAAATTTAAAAATTAATTTTTTTAGTAATTTGTAAGAGTTTATTGTGCACACACCAAAAAGACAGTTTGCAAATAGGAAGCACTCAAATCAAAACATGAAATGAGGCTCAGGGGTCCACAGGATGGGGCAAAATTGGCTTACAGTTGTTCGAATGAAAAATAATACAATGATTAATAAATAATAATATAAGAATAAACTGTATGTGCATAAGTGTAAATCTACTTTTTCCATATGCTGTATTTTTTTAAATATATTTTATTGATTATGCTATTACAGTTGTCCCATTTCCCCCTCTTTATTCTCCTCCACCCTGCACACCTCCTCCGACCTGCATCCCCCCCATCCATTAGTTCATGTTCATGGGTCATACATATTAGTTCTTTAGCTTCTACATTTTCTATACTATTCTTAACCCCCCAATCTATTTTCTACATACTATTTATGCTACTTATTCCTTGTACCTTTTTCCCCATTCCCCACCTCTCCTTCCTTGCTGATAATCCTCCATGTGATCTCCATTTTTGTGATTCTGTTCCTGTTCTACTTGCTTGCTTAGTTTGTTTTTGGTTTTGTTTTTTTTTTTTTTTTAGGTTCAGTTGTTGATAGTTGTGGATTCATTGTCATTTTACTGTTCATATTTTTGATCTTCTTCCTTTTCTTAGACATGACCCTTTAACATTTCATGTAATAAGGGTTTGGTGATGATGAACTCCTTTAATTTGACTTTATCTGCACTTTATCTATCCTTCCCTGTGGGTCTCTCTGACAAACTGTCCTGTGAAGCTGGGAGTTTCTCCTGCTGCTTCCACAGGTTTTCTCAGTCAGAGGTTTGAGGCTTTATCTCCCATGCTGGAACCCTGGGTTGTGCGGTCTCACTCCCCAGTTGTTCCTCCCAGTTCATCTGCACGCATATATGAGACCTCCTGCTCCACCAGCCACTGCCTTGCATTGAGTCTTCTCCACCCTGGCTGCCCTTCTCCTCCCCTCCTACCGGTGTGGATGAATGTTTCTTCTTTAACGCCTTGGTTGTCAGACTTCCGTACAGTTTGATTTTTCTGTCAGTTCTGTTGTTTTTTGTTTTTAAATTTGTTGTTGTCCTTCTTTTGGTTGTGCAAGGAGGCACAGTATAGTATCCATCTACACCTCCATCTTTGCCAGGAATCCCTTTTAAAAACTATAAATTGTTTATATCTGGAATTTTTCATTTAATATTTTTAGACCATGGTTGGCTGCAAGTAACTAAAACTACGGAAAACAAAAGCACAAGTAAGGGGGAATTTCTTAATTACTATTGGACATTGCTGCTCTAGACTTGACATTCATGTTCTATACAGCAGTATGAAGGGAGAGGGAGAAGATTACATTCACTCCTTTTAAGAATGCTTCCAAATAGATACATAATTTTTGCTTTTATTCCATAACCACACTTAACTGAAGATATAGATGGAAACTGTAGTCTTAATTCTCAATAGTCACATGCCCAGCTACAATTTTGCAATTGTATTAGCTCAGAAGAAGGGGCAACGCTTATTACAGGACAATTAGTAAACTCTGACGCAACTTCAAGGCTTGGATAACAGAATTTACCTGTCTCAGACCACAGGAGATGCATTGCCTCCCTTTGAATAGATAAAGGATAAATGGCAGTACAGTTGTTTTTACATGTTTGGTGTTAAGAGAATTTTTATCTGGTGGCTTCTACTTTTTTTTCTGTGCAGAGTAAATAACATCATTTTCTGTAAATGTGGGTCAGTTAGAGTCAGATTTAAGAGTAAGGGAGCTAAAAAAATACTATCTTGAGGTTTTGAGAATCAGACTGAGATTGGAGATCATCAGTTTAGATTGAAACCAATCTGCATAGTTGTGTGCTTTTCACTAGTAGCAACCAGCATTTCAGGTATACCTAAGACACCAGCTAGTAGTTAATGTTATTCAAAACTGAGATTTTATTGGGAAACTGCCAAGAAAATTAATGAGATGAAGAATTTGAAGATTTTGACTGCAGAAGAGTTGAAGGGCTAGACAATGGAGTCTAAGCTGGAAAGGAAAGTATGTGAAGACCAGTGGCTTCCAATAAACCCGGATGCAGTAGAGGTAACAGAGGTCCTGAAGAATAGGTGCAGTCACTAAGCCAGGGCTGAAAGGGAAGAAGTTTGTCGTCAGTAATGAGATGATGTTTAATTTTAGTTTTCCAGAGATAGAATTGGTCTGAGGGATGACAAGCTCCATAGTCAGCCATGAGAATGAATGGCAGTATTAGAGTGGAAAAGAAGGTCATTGGAGGTGACATGGTCAAGACACTGAGGAGTCTGGGATTTACTGGGAGAATGTGGTTCTTCATATCTCAGCCTGTTCTAGTTTTCATAGCTACAAATTGGGGGATTCATATCCCCCTACAGTTAGTTATTTGTATACCTGCTGGGAAACAATTCCATGAGTCTCCCTTGTTTCCACAGATTTTGCAAGCCAAGACAGTAAATACTTTTGATCTGGATTATTGTTTCAAGGATGTTTGTAAAGTCTTGCAAGATGGAGACAGTGTCTCCCTCTGGAAAAGGGGGCAAGTATGCTTTACTATAAAAGGTTAAGATAACCAAATTCAGGGTTCCTCTTTTGTAACACAAACATGCTATGTGCAAGTGTTACCTGGTCCTTTTCACATGGCTCTTGGGAATTAGGGCTTGGGGAACAGCACAAATGCTGACAAATTAGCACTGTCATTGCTGTGAGCTATACAGTTCTGTGTCTCTGACCCAGGGGTATTGTGTCTTCTGCTAGCCTCCGTGAAACTGTAGCAGGTTAACTTCTTAGCTGTATGTAGATTAAAATCTCAGACTTCACAACTTTTGACAATTATTTCTAAATTACATCGAGCTTCAATACATTTCATGAGCTTTCTTTCTCTGTTAGGGTATCTTTCTCCTCCTTTTCTTTTTTATATTGCTGTCCTGGAAACCAGATATTTTCTTATTTCTATTTTTCTCAGTTTAATAATAACCCTTTTAATACTTGCAGATGCTTTGGTATGTAAATCATTGCAAACAAATGGACTATTCCATTTTTTTTTTGCCCCATGATTTATTTGTTCTGTTTTTTTCCAAGATGTTTGAGATGAAAATACTTTCTAAGTATGTTATTACTTACGCAGCTCTAAATCTTCACTACAATCAGGTGCAATCTTGTGCATCCTATATACTAACTATAGCAGGTGGATAAAAATCAATTGGATGTGTAAATTCTTTAAATAACAGCAAATGGAGCAAATTGAATTTCAAAGTGGAAAAAAGGTGAACCTGAGAAGCAGTGGTAAGAAGGTCATCAGCAGAATTAGCAAAAAAGTCCAGCAAAGTTACAGTTAGGCAGCCTGTAATACTCTATTGATCAGACTTTCTCAATCAATGAGGCTGTGCCTAGATTATTGATGCAAAGGTATTAAGCAAAATTTTATTTCAGCTAACTTGTTGGCTCAGATGTCAACTGAAAGTCATTTCCCCAGTCAATCAAACATACAATAAATCTGACCAGATTTAGCTCTAAAACATTCTTGTGGCCATTCTGCTTTCCAATCATACAATTACCTTGGAGAAGGTTATAATTAAATTAATATATATTTAATATATATCTAATATATGGGGAAAAGAACTGCATTTCTATAAAATAAAACAAGATAAAACTAAAACAAAAAATAGTATATTCCAAGGGGAAATCATGGGTATGAAATATTATATGTATTGAATATATTATAATCAAAAGTATTTAAAATTATAGGTGTTTAATCCCTGCTTAGTTCACTATTCTGGTAGTCTCAATTCCTAGCACCCATCTATGTAAAAGTTGGAGTTAACAGCAAATTTTTGACAAGAATAGTAGATAAAAAGTACACTTATAAGACAAGGTTTCCTTTTCTTTGTTTTTTTTGGGGGTGTTCCTGGTGAGCCAGTCACTTGGTAGAGTACTGACGGATGCATTCTGGGAAAATAGGTTTCCCCTCAGGGTGTCAGGTGCCTAACTGATTGAAGATACAACCTTCTTTTTCTTTATCTCACTTCTGACTGAGTCATTTCACTATTTCCAATATCACTTACATGCAGATAATACCAATGTCATTATATTAGCTGTTTTATAGTACTAACAGTCTATAATACAACTCCAATTTTGTGATTTCTTTTAGTGATAATCCCCCCCTCCACTGCTATCCTAGAATGGTGTCTCTTCTTCCAATTCAATACCTATCCCTTTCTTCAGTTCCTATGTCCCTTGCCTTCTTCAACTCCACCATTCAGGCCCCAGGTGACTCCATCTACAAAGGCCTACACTTTAAAAACAAACAAACAGAAAAATCCAGAGTCAAAAGTTATGCCCCAAGCTGAAGGTGATTTTTTATCTGTAAAGTTCCAGGCTTTATCATCTCTAGATAAATTTTAGGCTAACTTCAGTATTCAATTGACACTAAAATTGTGATTGTGGAAAGCTGACATTTCACAGAAAATTTGAGGATCAGCCTAAATTTTGCTGTATTATTTTCTAATTGTTTAATGGATTTACCATACATCCTATTTTCTCAAATAGGTTGTAATCTTCTTCTTAGAGTTAGAAAATAAAGTTTTTTTTTTCTATTATCTGGAGCACTCCAAAAAGAAAATGAGATGGTAATGCTGCTTATAAATAGTTGTAGAGATGGGTTTTTCATTATGTAGATGAAAAACCAAGAATGAAATTCATTGTTAAAATAGTTAATAGTAGGCAGTTTTGATGGCCCCGTAAGAAAGACACTGCTCAAACCCCAGAAAGCTTCTTCATTTTGCCTAGTTATGTTTTATCACATCTTAACCAAATCAAGGCACAGCTAAAATCATACACACCAAAAATCCACTTTTATTCTTTATTATGCCTCCCTTACTTTTCAAGATAAATACATATGTAACAAGGAAAGAATTTAATTCAAGTTAAAAAAATTCCATTTAGAGCTTCATTAAAATAAAAATATGTTTGCAAGATGAAGGAGTTTCTTTCTTTTTCTCATTTTAAATGAGAACTGGTCCAGAATCATAAAAGAAAAAAAAGCAGATACCCTAACCAACTACTGTCAATTGCTTGCTTCCACCAAAGATAAACCATTTCTAAATTTGCAAGATGAACTTTCTCAGTGTGAACTCTTAATAAGCCTTTTAGAAAGAAAAAAACATTTCCGTAAATTAAAATAGGATGTCATATTCTGAACTAATGCTGGTTTAAAATGCCATGCCTTACAACATCTAAACCTCAGGCCGTCTTCAGTTATACACTAGAATTGAAAGCTGTCATCCATGAGTGCAGGATGGCTGATAAGATACTGTCATATCAAGCTTTATTTAATACTGTTCACATTTTCCTTTACAACCAATGTAACATGAAACATGTTGGTTAGGGACTATATAAGTTTCCTAGGGCAGCTTAGAAACTGGGTGGTGGTAAACAACTGAAATTTGCTGTCATAGTCTAGATGCTAGGAGTCTGAAAACCAGGTGCTACAGGGCCATTGTCCTTCTACATAAAATCCTTCTTTGCCTCTTCCTCACTTCTGGTAGTGGCTGCCAGTCTCCAGCATGCCCTGTCTTGTAGCTGCATCACTCCAACTTCTGTTTCTCGTCACAAGGCCCACTCTCTGTTAGTCTCTGTTTTCACATAGCATTTTCTTCTTTTTATAAACACACTCATCATACTGCATTAGTGCCTGTCCTAATGACAGCATATTAAATTTATTGCATCTATAAAGACCCTATTTCCAAATGAGGTTGTGTTCACAAGTATTCAGGGTTAGGACTTTTGGAGGGGGACACAATTCAACCCATAACAGGGATGTAGGTGATAAAAGGTTGAAGTAAAAGAACTAAGTATTGCAAATTTATCATTTTTAAAGTATTTTTAAAGTAAAAAAACCTATTGCTTGGGAATCATTAAATTCTACCCAGAAATATAATGGACTTTTCTATTTCTATTGCTGACACCAATACAGACTTTCTATTATTTTATCTTTTATTTTTCATTCATCAGATTCATTCTTTGAAAATAGATTTTGGGGCTTCAAGCTTTCTATTTTGAAAGGCTTTTGCTTTTGTACCATCCCTTTAATGGGTTTCTTCTGCACAACATACTTATTTTTCTATGCCATCTCTTTAAATATCCAATATTTTTATAATTTATAGTTAGTAGTTACTCTGTAACTACTTTTTAAATGCAGCTATAGTACCTTATATATCGAGAATCTCAAACTGTTAAAATTTTGGCCTCCTATGGATGGAACACTTAGAGGATTCATATTTTCACATTTCAGCCAAGATAGGAAGAATTATAGTCTTTGCTTACTTAAACTAACAAAGTTTTAGCATGGTGATAATCCTGTTTGGTCTCTTTGAGTGTTGTTTTAATACTGATTTCATTTTATTTTCAGAAGTTGACCTCCATTTTAGTGATTGAAGACAATAAAGATAATCCCAGAAGACAGTTTATAATAACTAGAAATATAAGCAAATAACATGTATGAGAATTTATAGCTTCTCTTTTCCTGAAACTTGACTTTGTGAGATAAATGTTCTGTAGTAATTACAGTACCTCTGATGTAAAGTAATCAAAAGGGGTATTATAGAGGTTCCAGCCAAGATGGAGGTGTAGGTAGAAACCCTTCACTTTCTAGCACAACCAAAAGGAGAATAACAACCAATCTAAAATCAATAAACAACCAAAAGTCCCAGAAAATCAAACTGCATGGAACTCCGACAACCATGGAATTAAAGAAACAGTGAAACAGAACAACCAGATGGGGAAGGCAGTAGATGGAGAGAACAGGCAGCAAGGCAGCTGTCCATGTGGGTGTGGCTGGCTGAATGGGGAAACTGAGACTCAGAAGTGGCTGTGGACTACAGTGGTTGCCATGGTGGGAGTTTCTCCCAGTCTCACATGGGAGTTCATTGAAAAGTGTGCTACAGATGAGCAGATGAGCTGCACTGTTCCCTCTCTGGCCCCTCCCCCACAGGCAGCACCACAGCACAGCAAGGAGGGTTGCCCTGCCCAAGTGAATACCTAAGGTTCCACTTCCACCCTCTTACAACTTAACAGGAGTGCTGAGACAAAGAAATATGGCCCAAATGAAAGAATAGAGCAGAACTTCAGAAAGAGCTAAGTGATGAAGAGATAGCCAACCTCTCTGATGAAGAATTTAAGCTCTGGTAATCAAAATGCTCACAGAACTGATTGAGCTTGGTTTAAAGATGAATGAAAAAGTACAAGATACCCAAAATGACATAAAGCAAAATATTCAGGGAACCAACAGTGATGAGGAGGAAACCAGGACTCAGATAAACCATTTGGAACAGAAGGAAGAAGTAAACATCCAATTGGAACAAAATAAAGAAACAAGAATTCAAAAAAATGAAGAGAGACTTTTGAACCTCTGGGATAACTTGAAAAGTTCTGATATCTAAATTATAGTGGTGTCAGAAGGAGAAGAACAACAGCAAGAAATTGAAAACTTATTTGAACAAACAATGAAAGAAAATTTCCCCAATCTGGGGAAGGAAATAGACTTCCAGGAAGTCCAGAAAGCCCAAAGAGTCCCAAAGAAGTTGGACCCAAAGAGGAATGTCATCATTAAGTTGCCCAAGATTAAAGATAAGGACAAAATCCTAAAAGTAGCAAGAGAAAAGGAGACACTTACCTACAAAGGACTGCCGATAAGACTATCAGCTGATTTCTTAAAAGAAAACTTAGAGGCAAGAAGGGGCTGGAAAGAAGTATTTGAAGTCATGAAAGGCAAGGACCTACATCCAAGAATACTCTATCCAGCAAAGCTATCATTTAAAATGGAAGGGCAGATAAAGTGCTTTCCAGATAAGGTCAAGTTAAAGGACTTCATCATCACCAACCTTTATTATATGAAATGTTAAAGGGACTTATCTAAGAAAAAGAAGATAAAAAATATGAACAGTAAAATGACAAGAAACCCACAACTATCAACAAATGAAGCTAAAAAACAAAACAATAAAAAGAAAAACTAAGCAAACAATCAGAACAGGAACAGAATCAGAGAAATGGACATCACATGGAGGGTTTTCAGTGGGAAGGGGAAAGGAAGGAATAGAGGGGAAAAGGTACAGGGAATAAGAAGCATAACTGGGAGGCATAAAATAGATGGGGAGAGGTCAAAAGTGGTACAGGAAACAGAGAACTCAAAGAACTTATATGTACAACCCATGGATATGAACTAAATGGGGAGAATGCTGGAAGGTTGGGGGTGCAGGGTGGAGGGTGAATAAAAGGGGAAAGATGGGAAAACTGTAATAGCATAATCAATAGAATATACTTTAAAAATAAAAATTCAAAAAATAAATGAAAAAAAATAAATAAATCTTTAAAAAAATAAAAGGAGTATTATGCAAGTTGTGTCTACACGAATCAACAGGTTGAATTTTTGTTGTTGTTGTTGTTGTTTCCTGAAGTTATTCTTAAACTGAGTTGATTCTACATTTTAGGTTCTGTGGTCCAGGTCAGAATGATAAAGTTGAGTTTTAATAGCAAATAAATCCATATACTATTAAGTCTTTATAAACATACATTGCAAACCTGGGAATAATGTTTTTAAATTTATACTGACGTCAATATTTCAAACTTAATTAAAAACCATATATGTATTAGCATACATGCAGTCTTTTTTCTTATTGTAAAAAGTAGATGTCACCTCAAGCATAAATGTGTTGTAACAAAAATCCAGTTGTATCTGTTTGTGATTAACCATAACACTTCCATATGTGGTATCTCTCTTTGGATTCAAGCTGTCTACAGTAACTTGATCAGGGGTATAATTACACCCTACTTGAATCACGAAAGTCAAATAATGTCAAAAACAATCATTTTACTTATAGATGTTTTGAAAATTAAAAGCTGAAAAAATGCAGATAGCTTGATGTTAACATCTCACTGATTTAAACTGATCTTCCAGCAGAACATAGAAACTGGAGGGTTGCAAACTGTACGATAAAATAATGTCATAGGGAATTACAGGAAGAATCACAAAATATCACACATTTAAAAATATTTCTTGGCTTATTTTATTGATGGGCATTGGCACTACATCTTATGATATGCTTGGTCTTTATCCACTACCAAATAGATTACGACTCTCAGAACTGATAAAATGATTGCATTAACACAGGAATATGAAACTGGTATCATAATTTCTATAAGATCTTAATAATCATATAATCCAGTCATCACATTTCAAAAGAAATAATTCAGGAAATAGAAAAGGTAGATAATACACCAATGTCACAGCACTAGTTTTTTGCAGAACAAGGAACAGAATTCCTAACCTCTAGGACAGAACTATATTTCTATATACTCTCATAGCTTTTGAAAGTCAGTTACTCCCGAAAGAGAAGCATAATGTTGGAAACAGCAGTGGTAGATTGGTGTACACTGTGGGATTAAGCTGGAGGACAAGCCAAGTCAGGATGGGACTGAATTAAATATAGTTACTGCCAGAAACCCTAAGTCAATTTAGTTGGCCAGGAAGGAGTAGAATTAAGTCTAAGTCAACTGGGCTGATGTGGAGCTAAAGAGTTAGTAATCATAGGTCATAGAATTCATAGGGCAGATTATAAAAAAAAAAAAACAAGATTATGATGCTTTTGTGTGCACTTGCTGGTTTTTAATGTAAATGCTTTACAGCTCTTCATTGTGTACACTTACCAGTTTTAAGCTGCCACATGACATACACCCTGAGGCCTTCACCCAGACCTACTACTAGTTTATGACAGGTAATTAATATTGATATAACTATGTAGTGCATGTAACTCATAGCCATTGTGAAATTCCTAAAATTAAGAATTGAGGAGACTTCTCATGGTACAACTACAAATTTTTTTATACATGTTATATATCATATTATAAGCACATCTTGCTTATTCTTTCCCAAAATTAGATTTTATTCCACCTCAGTGAACAGAGAATACTGTATTTTAACTATACATTTAAATAATTCCTACACCTAGCATGTAGTACATCAAATTTTATTTCCTTTGAAGCCAAATGCTAAAAAGTATAGATTATTTCTATATCATAATCAACCAAAAATTAAAATTTAATAATTTTTAAAAGGGAAAAATAAAATTTAATCATTTTAATCAAACTGGTTAGTTTTGTGTAACTATGCATAATAAATTTTGATACAATTTAGTAATTGTGTTTCATTTTACTTGTTAGCCACAGAATTACAGGCCATTTTGGCCATTTCTATGTTCTTTCTTCCTCTCTCTCTTTCTCTCTCTCACCCTCTCTTATTCAGAATCACCTAGAGTTCAGAAATAAAGAATTCAGTTTTGGGTACTTGACAAAAATATCCTCCCAACAATTCTTAAGAGGTTAAACTCAGGACAATTTATGATGGAGTGCTGTCTGAGCAGGTTGTTCTGGACCAACATGGGTTGTAAGTTGATTCCTCAGCTATAGAGGTCCTGCCCCATTATTTGACATTCTTGATTCAAGCAGCATGTAATTATAGGCCTAATCAAGTTTCAATAGTCAGCCTTAATAAGAATCAGAAGCTTGAATTTCATTGTCAACCATCATTTAGCTTCATAAGGGATGGAGTGCTGTGCATGAGGTGGCCTTTTTGTCTGTGTTCCGTTAGTGGTTTTGTGGTTTTGCTGCATTCTCTATTAGCTGAGGTCTCCTTTATACCCACTTTTTACAACACTCACAAGTAAAACGTAGAGGAGCAAAGTTTTTCCTATTGAAAGATTGCAGAGATAAAATGATTTTGGGGGAGCTGAAAATAGATACCTCACTGGCCCAACTGGCTGATGCCTACGTTTGCTGTTATGATTTAAATATAACTTGGTAGAGTGATGTCCAGAGTTCTCTGAGTTTTTTGCATCTCTGTGTGAATGGGTTTATCATCTTACTTTCTAAGATGAGGTTGATGAAGGATCTGGAAATGAAGAAGTAGGAAAGCAAGGCCAAGGATGAGACAATGTTACCTTTAGCCAGCAGTCATTTTATCAAGAAAAATTCCATGATGGGTGCTAGGTACCCAAATAGGTGATCTTTTCTCAGTGGGCATTCTGAAAGGAAAAAAAAATTAGTGGAAAATTTACCTCTGGGGATGGTAATATAAGTATCTCCTATGAAGAAAGGTCTGCCAGCCGACAGCTCCATTTATCACAAATATTTACTGACCTTCTGCTGTGCACCCAGCACCATACTTAAGTGTTCCAGAGTCACAGGGACTTCAGATTTGTTACATTTTCCAAGACTAGTTGTCTTGTGATATCACAGCTTTTTGAAAGGTGATTGTTTTACCTTTTTGCCTGACATTCTAAATGATGGGAAAAATGCTATTATTCTAATTTAGATTTTTTCTTTCAAATTTAAAACTTCATCATTATGAAATTTTATGAAAATATTATATTTGTGCAACAAAGATAGGAGCTTAAAGTTGTGTGTATACTGCTGTTTATGGTGTCAGGATCATGTTTTGTATAGTACACATTTTTAGCATGTGTAATGTCAT
The DNA here is from genome assembly GCA_004027475.1 of Anoura caudifer. Taxonomy (NCBI): domain Eukaryota; kingdom Metazoa; phylum Chordata; class Mammalia; order Chiroptera; family Phyllostomidae; genus Anoura; species Anoura caudifer. The sequence continues at coordinate 30,140 of PVKU01005431.1, forward strand.
AAATGAAAGATTTATCAACTTGCTATAAGCCTTCCGTTCTTGTTTGATAGAATTGAATAGTGCTTAAAAGCACAGAATTTGGAGCCAGACTAGATGGGGTCAAATCCCAGTTCTGTCATTTATTAGTAATATGACCTTAAACAAGTTATTTAATCTCTTAGTCCCTCAATTTCTTCATCTGAAAAATGAGAATGATAATAACAATACATCAATCATAGGGTTGCTTTGAGGATTAAAGAAGTTAACCTTTGTCAGTGACTCAGAAGAGTGCCTGGCACATTGAAAGCACTTACATACGTGTTGTTAAATAAATAAACTTAAATCTATTCAATATTCTAAATTATATTAATTATTTCTTCTTATGTTTTCTGCTAGTTTTATAACGTGAACTCTGTAACACAGCCTTAAAAATACAACAAATGCTTAAAAACTATGGTTTAACTTAGTTTTGGATATTAAAATAATGAGTGGTCAGCCATCTTGCCATCATTTTTAAACTAGACTGCCAATTTGAGAATTGCCATGTAGAAGGTTCTTTACCACCATGCTTGGAAATGGGTGAATGCGACTACTTTGGAGGAAATGCTGCACTGCTGTGTTTAATATAACACCCACCTGGCACACCGTGCTGACTTCCTATGAGATGCTGACCGATTCTTCAGCTGTTTGTCTGGACGCTTAATGATTGGAAACGTGGAACATATAGCAGTTGAATTGATATTGGTGCTATGAACATTAGTGTGGTATATAACTTTCCAGTGGTTCTAATGCAGTAATACATGAAAGAATGAACTGTAAAGAGTCTCTTTGGTTGAAGTCAAAAGCATTCATAGGTTCTTATTTATGTATCAGCTTTTTAGCTGTGTCAAGGAGCTTTGTTATTCAACAATGTTATTCAGTATCTCTGCATTCTGAATGTCAACTATAAGACAACCACAGATGCACACATTCAATGCTTTCTGAACTGAATAAGAATGTGGACATATACACCTCAATTTTATTACACTTAATAACAAATAACATTTAAATTTCTTCTTTATCAAATCACACCCAGCAATAAAGAGATCACTTACATAACTCTTCCTTCAAATTATTTCACACGGCCTTGCTGAATCTCAGAAGTAGAGCTAAAACGTGTGCTCTGTTAATTCATCGGGAAATTTAATGCAATTCAAAGACAAACTTTAGATGTGATACTTTTTTAAGATGCCAGCTTCACCTTGATTGGTTGTATGACCATCAGAGAGTGACTGAGTTCCCATCAGTAAAATGAACATGATGCAATCTTCAGGCTGCATAGTTACCAAATAGGAACAGCTATCTGGTCAATTACATGTCATGTTGTGTGTCATAAGGATGGCCTTTGTTTCTAAAGAAGTTCTAGAGCTTTATGTTTACATGGGAATGGACAGCATTACTTAGATAGCATTAATAAACTTAACAGCTTCCATATAAGTCAAGGACAGGGGAACATCAGTGATAGCAAAGGGGAATTAAAATGATTGAACTTAACTATAAACCACTGTTAGCCTGAACTGTCCACCAGTGATGATTCCTCAAAGGGAAAAATGTTGGACTCACATGAGAAGCAGAAGATACAAAGGTAAGGTATGCAACGGATATTCCTTTGAAATCAGGTTGATTCCAGTAATGTTTATCAATGCTCTGAATGATGGAAGAAAAAGCCTCCTTATTAGATTTACCAATAACCCAGTTAGGCAAGAAAAAATAGGAAATTAATTCAAAGGAACTCTGACAAATAAGAAATGGCCTGTCAACACAAGTTCAGAAAAGGGCAAGTACAAAACAAGTATTAGGCTTAGACTATCACTAATCTGATAAAAGATGGGAATGGCCAGAACAAGTGGCCAGAACTAGACCTGGGGCTCAGTAGTAAGGGAATAAGAGTCAGTAATGTAGTACTGCCACTGTGAGATAGGTCCTTATTGAATATCGGGGCATGTGCAATAGTAATGACAGACATTATCTAATGGATGAAAAATAGACCCAATCAGGAAAGGTTGAAAAAGATTGTATAGCCCAAAGCAAGATGTTTTTTCCATTTCAATGTATCATTTCATTTTTGCATAAGCTATACCATATGGAATGAAAAAATTGTGCTGTTAACACCAGTCTTTTTATATAGACATATCCACAGGTAGAACAGAATTTGAAACAAAGGTGCTTTATACCCCATACCACTATCATCACTATAAGTGATTATTAATCAGAATTCAAAACAGCTGGCCTTTTTACTGAAGGTGACCAGTGGCTTTTTTTTCATATTTGGAAGCATATAAGTCATCATATTTGGTTAATTCTTTGGTGAAAGCCAATTTTCAGACACTAACTATGCCCAAAGAATATTGTACTGAACAATTGCCTTCTTTAATGTTAGCTTCAAATACTAGCATATGCTTTTAAATATATCCTGGTTTTCTGTCACAACCAATTAATGAGTTGCCAGCTATGAATTCAACTAAAACTCTTTGCAGCTATCTGTATTTTTAGTCTGTACTATGGTTTGCCATAATATGTTCCTTTTATTTAGCACCCAATATGCCAAAGTGTCACTTTATTTGTTCAGAATTTACTGCTTTAAAAGTCCAGGGTCTGGTTCTAAGAATTCTGTCATTGATAAACAAGTATATTTTCTATTTTAAAATATTTATCACAAATATTTTTGACATTTTTTCTAGATGTTAGAAGCTTATTTTTCAGTTGATCCTTTTACACTCTAACTTCTTGGTTATTTTATCTCATTTCATTAAGCTTTGGGGGTATGGTGACTGTTGACCAAATACCTTATTTTCTCCTTAGTTTGCGTGCATTCAAAATGTCATCAAATATAACAGGTGAAGCAGTGTGATGGCACAATGCATTTAATTCATTATATGTACCAAAACTACCAGTTAGTGGATATATCACAGGCCTGGGTGTTTGAGAAGTAGAAGACTACATATGCTAAGTTCAGTCTCTTTTATCTATAGTCCAAGACTATCATGGTGTGACTTCATCTTTTGATCACTGAAAAAAATCCTTCCCTAACTTCTTTCTAGATCGCCTTTCAAGGAGAAATTAGTTTTCAACTGAACCCATCTTACACCACCATTGACTGCTATTTTCCTGATTTGCATGTGTTTTCTTCTTCCTTATAATGCCATTAACATTAGAAAGGAGGCACATAGCTAGTGCACTAAGAGTGGGCCCTCATAGCTGATCTCTCTATTGCATGTACTTCACTAATCCACTTTCATAAATTCTACTATGTCTTATTTGCTGTTACTTTTACAGTTACAAGAATGCATATATTATTCAGTCTTTGCCTCATGATTTCAATATTCTACACGGTCTTAAAAATACATTTAATAGATTCACCAATCTAATAAAATCCATTTCCAGTAACAAATTCTAATATATTTATCTTTTTCAATTAAATACATTATCTAATGCTGTCCCTCTCCGCTCATTTTCTTTTACATTTCTTTACTTTAAAAAGAAAGATGGATGTACTTTTTAATCTGCACATTGTAATATTGTTCAAGGTACACCCTTCTTTTTTTGCATTAATCTAGTTCTATTGAAGAGCAGCTTGACATTTGTATTTAAGTTTCATTATCTTTTACATGGTCTTACATTTTTCCATTGCAGAAAATCTGGGCTGTTTTTGGAACAATGCTTTCGATGACATCAAAGTGCTTTTACTGGTGCTACTTGAGACATCAGAACCAATTTTCCTGGAAGTATTTCTGAATTAATGTTTTTTTCTGGATACTCTGCCCTACATTTCAAGTCATCTGCCTGTTTGTTTCAGCTCTCTGATATGTCCAACCATCTACCCATGAATCGTTTTGTCTTTCATTTTTTGACTGCTTCAGGCACTGTGTGTTTGGTGCTAGTCATACAACAAAAAAAGATGGCAAACCCAAGGAGTTTATTATTCTCTGAAAAGGAGTTATAGAAATTCTGAAGCTTTGCTAGTTTTTCTCCACTGCCTTGATATTTTATTACTCAGGAAAGTTAAGGTTTAAATGCAGAATTAGATATAAAATTATGTATTATGTCAGATCATTTGTTGTAAAAGTCAAATAGTCCACTCTTGGCACACATTCCTAGTTGAAAGTACTCTATCCATAAAGATTGCCACTTATATTTATCTTTGTGCCTAATTTCTAAACTAATAATTTCTCCATGGTAAAATGTTCCTGTAATTCTATGGTGATTTTATTTTCTAGAATAAGAGTTGAGCAGGAAAATTTCTTGCCTCTTTCTTTCTTCTTTTCTTCTTTCTTTGTATCCTTTCCTTTTCCCTCCTTTCTCTCTCTCACAAACCATTTTATTTGTATAGCCAAAGTTTTTAAAAACATACTTGTCACTGAATTCTAAGTGTATACATATATATTCTCCACTATATATATGTGTATATATATGTATATATAGTGGAGAAAATCTTGGAATGTCTTAATTAAATACAGTTATTTCTATTTTTGCATAATTATTTACTCATTCCACCCCTCATCCAGAGAACAAAAACCCTCTCACAGATTCTACATGTGTGACTTTGCAGAAATCATGTAGGTTTCCCCAAGGGATCAGCCTGGTTTAATCACTGTTCTTCCCCTTGTTTAGCTGTATACTTCAGTAGTGTACAGATTCCACAGAGCACTGAACTCTTGTAGAAAGAATCATATTGATAATTTTGACTCCTCTAGCCCCTTGGCTCTTTGTACTTTCAGGTTATATATGTTGGTTAATAATGCAAAACTTTGCTCTGAGTTATTTTGTATCTGTTGCGTGGAAGATTTTTATCCCCCTTTAATTTATATGCATTATGAAACAATCGGATCTAGAGCAAGATTCAACATTATTACTAAAGTGGGATCACAATTCTCTCTCTCTTTCTCTCTCTCTCACACACACATGCATGCACATACACACAACCCATACCTACAAGATCCAGTGGTGATAGTATTAAAACTGATAGCAATTGTAGCTTTGGATGTTTTGGGAAAGTTGTTTCTGAGTCTCTGGTTTCCAGCAGAACAGAAGTATGTAATTCCAAATGATATATAGATAGGTACATGCATACATAGGTTCTCTCTTCTCTCTCTTGCTTTCTTTTTTATTTTAGAATTTAACCTTTATTGTATTTTTCCATTACCATTTAGTCCTCTTATACTCCCCTCCCCCAAGTAATCACCACATTGTTGCCCATGTCCATGAATCCTTTTTCCTTTCTGCTCAATCCCTCCACCCCCTAAATCCCCCACTAGCTGACATCCTGCTCTCCATCTATGAGACTGTCAGCATTTTCCTTATCAGTTCAGTTTGTTCATTAGATTTCACATATGAGTGAAATAATATGATATTTATCTTTCTCTGACTGGCTTATTTCACTTAGCCTAATGATCTCCATTTCCATCCATACTGTTGCAAAAGACAAAATTCTCTTCTTTTTTACAGCCTAGTAGAATTGCAATGTGTAAATGTCCCATAGTTGTTTTAGCTATTCATCTACCGATGAACACTTGGGCTGTTTCCACATCTTGCTGATCATAAATGATGCTGCAGTGAACATAGGGGTGCTTATGAATTTGTGTTTTGGGTTCCTTCAGATATATTCTCAGAAGTGGGATAACTGGGTCAAAATGCAGATTCGTTTTTAAGTCTTTGAGATATATCCGTACTGCTTTCCACAGTGGCTGCACCAATCTGCTTTCTCACCAACAGTGCAAAAAAAAAAAAGGGCTCTCCTTTCTCCACATCCTCTCCAGAACTTGATGTTTGTTGATTTATTGACAGTAGCCATTCTGGCAGGTATGAGATGGTATCTCATTTTGGTTTTAATGTGCATTTCTCAGATGATTAGTGATGTTGAACATTTTTTTCATATGTCTATTGGCCATCTGTATGTCCTCCTTAGATAAGTGTTTATTTATGTCTTTTGCTTATTTTTAATTGGGTTGTTTAGTTTTTTGGTATTGAGTTTTGTAAGTTCTTTATGAATTTTGGATATTAACTCCTTATCAGGTGCATCAGCAAATATGCTCCCCCATCCTGTGGATTATCTTTTTATTTTGTTGATGACTTCCTTTGCTGTGCAAAATGTTTTATTTTGATGTAGTCCCATTTAGCCTTCTCTTAATTACCAATACCAACACTCTTTAATAAATTTAAATGATATTTTATGAAGTTATCACTTGATTGCATTCAATGAATACTGTGGTTACCATTTCACAACTTAATATGGATTGGTAGAAGTAGAACACCAGGTTTGGAATAAAGAAGCATAAGAAGAGAGGAAATAATTCCTAAAATGATAGGGGTAGGTGACTTTTTAAATTTCACTTACTCTAACACCCCATCCAGGGAAGAAATATCCAAAATGTATTAATCAGACAAAAATGGCATCTATCTCTATTTGATAGATACTATTTGTCTATTACAAACAGTAATTTCATGGTGAGAATTTCCTTAATATTTGCTATGAAATGCTCCCCTTATCATTTTAGCTATTCAATAGACAAGCAGAAATGACTAAAGCACTTCACATTTCTATATACAGACACATTTCTGAAAATTTTAGGACTCTTTGTTAAGGAAGCTGAGGGTTTCAAATAGGAAGGCCAATTGTAGAATGGTAGCTACTTCTCAGACAAAAAAGTCCTGATCCTTAGAGTCATGATTGTGCAACAAATACAGCCCTAGTCAATCCAGAGAATGCTTGGTGATACTGAACATTGTCCATGAGACATTTGCAGGAGCCCATTTAAGAACCAGTAGAACCTATTGTTGGCTCAAGGACCATCTCTACTAGCCCAAGAATATTTATACTACTTAAAAATCTTCAAGCACTCTTTAGACATAATTTTCTCTATGTCATCTTATCTTTTCTTCCACTAAGATGACACTCTGCAGGAAATGATAGAGTCCTCATCATAATGACTCATTTCATTTCTGCAATGGCATTTTCTTTTCAGGTTGTGGTGTCCCTTTGAAGGCTTCCAACTTTCTACATATTGTGGGGTTTTTTTTGAATCTCTTTAGGCCCCTGCATCCAATCCTCCTACTCATTTTGCCTAAGCTCTATTTTTGATCAAGTTCTGTTTTATTGTATTGCTTATATGTCATTTTCTTGCAGACTTACCCTTTTGATGATCCTCAGATCTGTAGATTTCCATGCTTTTTTTCATCATATCAAAATTATCAATAATCTCACCTTGGGAGCCTGTGAAAATAATGAATTTTATTTCACTTGTCTTTGATTAATTTTGTCTGTGATATTTTTAAATACTTCAGTTTAAAATCTTTCAGGTATAAAATCTATCACTGCTATCCTAGTCCTTCCTCTATTCCATTTAATCTCTCAAAAACTTGATGTACATATATTAATTTTTAATCTAATTTTGTACATAAGTTGCCACTATCAGGAACTGGGATATTCTCACTAGAGATATTCAAAGATAGCCAAGTAGTATGAACACTATTTTGCCAATAAATTCAATCAATAAAGTCAACAATTTTTTTAAAAAAAGACATTTAAACCCCATTCAAGAAGAAATAGAATGGCACAATATTTACTGGATAAATTAAATGTATAGTTAAAAAAACCCACTCCCATAGAGAAGTCTTCAGGTGACTTAGTGAATTCCAGCAAACACTAAGAAAAAAACTGTAGCAATTCTATACAAACTTTTTCATAAAAAATAGAAAAAGTTCAAATACTTTCGAACTCATTTTAGGAGGTCAGCATTAACCAGGTACTGAAATCAGACATTACTAAAAAATAAAACAAAAGACACTATGCCTTATGAACATAAGCACAAGAACTTTCACCATAATTTTGTCAAATTGAATTCAATAAAGCATGAAAAGGATACTGTATCAATACCAACTGAGGTTTGTCCTAGTACCCAAGGTTGATATCATACTCAAAATTCATTAAATGTAATAGACCATATAAGCATACTACAAAAAGAAAGCATACAATTATCTTACTAGATACCAATAAATCCAACTTGATTTCTGATAAAATTTCAATAAATTAGAAATAAAAAAATAAAACCTCCTTAATATGATTAAAGGAAACTTTGGAAAACCTACAGCTCACAATTATCCTTAATGATAAAAGACTGAGTGCTTTTCCCCAAAGATCAGGGACAAGGCAAAGATGTCTTCTCTCAACATGTACATACAACATTCCAATAGTGATTCTAGCCAGTGCAATAAGGCAAGAACAATAAATAAAAGGCATACAAGTTAGAAAGTAATAAGTGAACTCTTTGTAAACAGTATAATCATCTATGTGGAAAATCCAGTGAAATCTTCAGGAAAGTTACAAGAATTAATATGATGTTAGCAAGTTTTTAGGATATAAAGTCAATGCACAAAAATCATTTTTTGTTCAGTGCTAGCAATAGACATAAATTGAAATTAAAAAGTTAATGCCATTTCAAATTTGAATATTAAATATTTAAGGAAGAATGTACTATTTGGTAGGACTAACTTTCCATATTTTTCTACCTTTTTAACATAAATATTTAATCAATTAATGCAAAAATAACCAAGCTCTGTGAGAAAATTAGCGAAAGCTGTTGTCAAGTGTGCACTTATGTGATCGGCTGGAAGAGAGTTCACTTTCTGATGCTTTAGGAGGAAAAAAGAACAGAATCATGTGGCAGGGAATAGGGAAGTTTTGTAACTGAAAGTTTTCAGTGAAATGAGAGTTAGAATCAATCGCTGACAGAAAGAAAAGTAGAAGTTAGATAGGTAATTTAAGAGTGATGCATAGAGCCCTGGTGGGGTAGCTTAGTAGGTTGGAGCATCTTCCATACACCAAAGGGGTTCCATCCCAGGTCAGGGCACTTAGGTTGAGGGTTCAATAACATATCTGGGCACATATGAGAGGCAACTGATCCATGTTTTTCTCTCACATCGATGTCTCTCTGTCTCTCTTCCTTTCTCTCTAAAATCAATAAATATATCCTCCAGTGAGGATTTTTAAAAGTAAACAAAGCAAAACAAAACAAAAAAAAACTGGTGCAGGGAAATGAGAAGCTGCTGGGTAAGTAATAAAACTGAATCAGAAACCACAGATCTGGATAAACATCAACCTTACCAGTTATTTATCTTTCTTCCCCACCTCTCCCCAACCCTCATCTCAAGCCTCACCCTAACCCCTCTTAGGAAGCCTAAATGTGGCAGCACTGATGATGTATTATTGGAACACTCTGAGCTCACGTATAGTAGTGGTAAGGCAAAAGGAGAACAAGGCTGCTGTAGAGACTTTTGAAACTATGAACAGTGGGATATTATCTATGCTGAGAAGTGTGGTCAAGAGGATGCTGGCAGTCTGGAAAAAATGGAACAACTCAGAGACTAGAGGTTGCCATGAGTTTAAAAGTCAGGGACTGTGGGAATGAGAGAGTAAGGAGGCTGGGAGGACAGAAAGTTATGTTTTGAAAACAGTCAAGATTAATATTTTAGGGATATTGCAGTTTAAGACAATGACAAAATCCAGGGAGTGTCTGTCAGAGTGAAGAACATAGATTAAGTGTAGGTAAAACATAGTTGTAGTAATGGATGAAATATAGTGTAAGATTTCAACCTAGGTTGAAATCTCCTAGGATCATAGATGGCTGTAGGGTAGAAGAAATGGTTTTAAGTTACATTCATGTCTTAATTCAGGGATTCTCCTAATGAGATCTATGGACCCATGTGGATCCACAAGACAATTATCAGATATTCTAGGGGTAAAATCTAATTTCATAGTAACACTATTGTGATATTTTCCTTTTTCACTTGGTTGACATTTGCACTGATTGTGCAAAAACAGTTGTGGGTAGATATCATATTTAATGCTAAGGGACTCAAACCTTTCCCCCTAAAATAGAAACAAGCAAGATGTGTTCTCTGCTCTCACCCCAGAAATGGTTAGCATTTTCATAGTCACATCTTGCCACCTACAAATATAACAGGACAAATTTTGAAGCCACACTGCGTAGGTCCAAATATGCTTCTAGTCCTTACTGTATGACTTTGAGCTATTTCCTTAACTTCTTACTCCTTGGTATTTTTATCTGTAAAAAGAAGATATTACTAGTAGTTACTTCATAAAGTTATGCAGATGACACAATGAATTAATACTATCAAAGCTCTTAGAATAATGTCTGGGATATTTTAAGTGCTATGAAATATATGTTAAAGTTTTTAACTTTAATACATAAATCCTTTTTTGATGTATTAAGTATGTAATTATATTAAAATTTTTTCTTTGTAAACTCTAGATACCTCCTCTTTATTATATAAGGCAGTGTTTCTCACACTTTTTGTTATTAGGATCCTTTTAGCTTCTTAAGAATTGTTGAGGATCCAAAGAGTATCTTTATGTGGATTATGTCCATTGAGATTTACTGTATTAGAAGTTAAAACAGATAATTAAAAGATCTTTTCTTTATTATTTAATTGGAAAAAGACATATTAATCCTAGTACATGAAGTTGAATAACATACTTTTATGAAAAACAGATATATTTCCAAAATAAAATATAGTGAGAAGAGTGACAATATTTATATTTTTGCAAATCTCCTTAATATCTGTTTTAATGAAAAGAGTAGGAATCTCATATCTGTATCTTTATCTAATGTACTGAAAATACATCATTTTGGTTAAAATATATGAATAAAATCTGGCTGCATGTACATATATAATTTGAAAATGGGGGAGCATTTTAATAGCCTTTCCAGGTAATTCTGAATGTTCTTTTATGATGGCTCACCAACACTGACAAAGGTTAGTTGGAGTGTTGAATCTGAAACCACATTTTATGCTCTGTTATAGATCCTATTTTCCTTTGTATGCAGACCTCTGTTTACATCTGTTTAACTTAATTTTTGACCAAATTTCTTTGCCATTTCAGTATCATTTTCACATTAGAAGACATTGGATCTACTGAACCCAACTTTCATTACCAATAAATCAGAGCTTCTCATTAAGAGCTAATGAGTTCTTATATTGTCCCTTTGATTATTACCCCTGTTCTGTGTAAAAAGGAAAACATTTCATCTTTTTTATAGTTTTTCCCAATACTAGCTTTCAGGGCATGAGCGTTTTGTTTGTTTGTTTGTTTGTTTGTTTGTTTAAGGAACAATAGTGAGATATGCTAGCACAGCTTCAACTTTGCTTCCTTTTATTCTCTGATAAAAGGAAGAGCCAGTATTGTATTTTAGGTTAATTGGAGTGTTGTTTCCTAATTGATTTAGCAATAAGATTGAATTTCTTCTCTACCATTTATTGCCTAGGCAGTAGGCATATGTTATTAAATCTATCCATACCTCAGTTTCCTCATCCCTAAATGATGATAATACTGGCATTGTTTGTTTATAATCAGGATTAAGTTGGGTAATAGATGCAAAACACTCAGCAAACTGGCATATACCAAGTGCTTCATGCATGGTAATTATGATCAGGGAAATCAATGGCTCCCTTAGGGAATTTGTACCTTCTCCTCTCCTGGATGTCCTCCCTACTTGCTAGCTCTCCAAAGAAAGAATCCTCTTCACAAATGAAGAGAAAATAAGTCCTTCCCAACATGTAAAGGTTCATTTCTGCTTTTGTTTTTAGGAGAAGCCATGAAGGGTAGCAATTAATTTAAAATTTAAGGAAAAAAAACATAGTATTTCATGAGTGTAATAATGAAAAATGAATCAGCCAGAGATACAAAATACTCTCTCCAACTATGGAGTTGGTTAGTGGGGAAAAAATCAACCTCACTAATTAATTAGTCAATAGGTGTATTAAACAACTGTATAAATCAATTAAATAGCAAGCTATAGTAATAACCTCAGAAAGATAAAATATTGAACTCATTACAAAAAACTTAATATTACTTTTTATAAAAATAATAAAACAATCAACAAAAGTACTTGAAGATTATCAATAGAAAATAATATTCAGAGACAATAAAACAGTGTTAACATACAAAACCAAAACAAAATACTAAAAAATGACAATTAAAAAGTCGGAAGCTAAAGTTGAGGCAATATCTTAGGAAGTAGAAGGTGAATAGTAAAAACAAGATAAGATAATTAAAGAATAGTTTTATGAGTTTCAAACTCTAACAAGTAAGAGTTTCAGAAGGAGAGAACAGGGAAAATGGGAACGAAGACATTGTCCCAAAAAGTTAGGAGAAAATTTCCAAGAAGTAAAGAATTTGAGTTGTCAGAATAGCCTAACATTAGGATTTTAGTTGAATGGAAATTGCTGAAGCCAAATTAGTTATCACTAGTCTCTCTATTTTCCAGTTTACAAAACTTTTTTTGTCAATCTCACATATTTAATAATTTCCTCTGCTCTTATTGTAGTAGAATTTCAACTGAGTATGAAATGTTTTTGTCTATTTCTTCTTGTTTGGTTAGTATTCTCTTGATCATTTAAAAAGAAATCTCCATAGCCTAGCTGCAGAGAGCTAGAGCCATAGTAGGATCTCATTATATGCTTGATGATTAAATGAACAATTTTTGGAACAAGCAAGAACATCACAGTCGGACCAGGCCGGACCATATACTGTGACTACTTCTTTACTTACCCATTACTAACATTATGAATTTGGGCATATTACTTACCTCTAAGCCTTGATTTCATCACCTATACAATGATGTTAGTAATAAATTAGTGAGGTATTATTTGAAAACTAATGAAATAGTATTCATGGTTACCTATCATAGTACCTGGAACCTAGTAGATAGCTGATAAATGATATTAACCTTCCCACTTACCCTTTTTTTTAGAACTGTAACACAGCTTCACCATGCATATGAACAAGACCTTCCTAGAGTTTCCACTCAGTAATTAATTCAAAACCTGCTATTAATTTAGCTATTTGTAAATAAAATGGTTTTGTGGGATTCTAAAGATCTTTGTCAATATGTAAACTGTGACTCTTATTGAGAAAAACTATCTGCTAAATTCACGTGACATAAAAAGTTTAGCAATAAATTCCACCTAGTAAGAAATTATTTTTAAAATATGATTAATTCATTCTTTGTGCCACTTAAACCATGAACTTTTAACAATGTGATGCCTATTTTAATAGAAAAAAGTTATCATGAACTATTTTCTAGAGTACAATTATTCACTTTCATTGTTACTCAAAGGAGACATTTATTCAGCACACTAGAATATAAAATGGTTACTTTAATTTCTAGAGGGTATAAAATTTTCTGAGTACATGAAATATAAAAATGAGGTGTTTTACAGTACCTTTTGATCAAGTTTTATTTCTCCTATTTGTTTGAATAAAATTCACTACCTGTATATTAGAGCAGGATTAGACTCAAATCTTTTATTTACTCAACTTCAGAACAAGTTGCTATTTAAGGTTGGGATCTAGCTAGGGAGCAGTCCCAGTAGTAAATGAATGAGAACCCATATTTTGTTTTTAGAGGAAGAGAAACTTGACTTTGTTTTCATTGAGTTAAATTCATAATTTATAGAACAATACAGGAACAACCACAGAATGGCTTGTCATTAGAACTACCTCTCAGTAACCCAGTCTACTCTACCTATTTATTTTCTTGAAAATTAGTATTTAAAACTAACAAACAAAAAAACTTTTCTTGTACATTATCCCTCAGTGGAAAATAATTGCATTCCCCCTAATTTTCAGTAAGGTGTTCCAACACAAACACTGAATGAAGCTGAGGGCAGTTGTACAACCAGTTTGAAAAAGTAACCATTTAGACTTTTAAACATTATTAAAATAAAGACACAAAAAGAACAAATTATAATCTGGTTATTTGGCTCGCATATTTCACTGCATTTTGAATCCCGTGATATTTCCTTTACCTCAAGGAGAAATAAGACTGCAACTGGAAAAGGAGATTGTAGCTCTGATACATAGCTTTGAATAACTGCAATAAACCAATTAATTTAGGTACAATGATTTTAAAAACTTTTCCCTCATACATACAAAATAAAATAATAATGATTTATGCCCACCTTACAAAGGTTTCTACTTAATAACTAACACAATGAGTTGATAATTTCCCTTTTATAGTAGTGTGAGTGTTCACTGGGCATAAAGGGAAAGGGACCTCATCTGCCAACATTTACTAAAATATAAATTACTTTCCTTATGTGGTATAAAATACCTCCCTTTTTACATACCACATGAATAATTCATAGAAAATTGTCAGATGATAGAAGTGGTCTAGTTAGGACTAAGTTCAGAAACTTTCTAAGAAATAAGATTTAAAAGCTGCCCACCATAAACTCTCTTTCTTATTTCGGTATCTAAAATGCTCATGCCCTCACCAGATGGCTCAGTTAGTCAGAATATTGTCCATATAACAAAGTGGTTATGGGTACAATTCCCAGTCAGGGCACATATGGGAAGCAACCAACTGATGTTCCTCTCTAACACTGATGTTTCTCTCTTTGTTTCAAATCAATAAATATATCCTTGGCTGAGGTTAAAAAAATTTAGAATATTTATATTATAGAGTTAATCCTTTTACTAAGCAATATTCTTATATCTCCTCATCTTCTAAATTAAAGGAACCCTAGTATTTATAGACATTTTAATGAATATATCAAATCATTGGTTTCATAAAGGAATGATGGCCATAGTACAGTGTTCAGGACAGTAATGAGTGCTTAGTATTCACACAAGGTATGAGTATAGTATCATAAGGAAATAAATTACATTCTCATATTGCTGGAAAAATGAGATTATTGAAGAGTTTCTAGTAGGCTCTGTTTTCTTCCAGTTCTGACTTGTAGGGGAAAAGAAAAACATTTCTCTTGGGATGAACAAATAAAGCAAGTGACAGTTCTGTTAAGGAAACTACTTATGGAATTAGCAGGTTTCCCAATGAGTAGGCTGTACCGAGGCAGCGTGCCACTGCTGTGCTGGTTCTGTAAGTCTGTTTTATAGATCCTATTACAAATACGGCGTGGCATGAAAAATAACAATTACAGTAATAGTTGTGGTAACAACTCCATTCTTATGTATGCTTTTAATATGCATTATCTCATTTAATAGTCTCAACAGCAAAAAATTAGCACACATCAGTCTCATTTAATACTCAAAGCTGCTCCTTGGGTAAGCATTATATTTTCTCCTCATGTTAACAAGCAAGGAAATAAACCTAAAGAAGTGACAATACTTCCCCAAGGCAACACAGTTAGTAAATGCAGAAATCAGTATTGAAGCCCAGTTATGTCTCTTTCAAGATCGCACACTGTCAAAGCCTTATTCTTATATACTTTTATCTTCTGAAAGAAAGGTATGACAATATAAAATACTTATGATATTACTATTAATTTGGGAAGAATTTTTGATAATGAAGGCTATGACACTTTAGTATAGATTTCCAAAACAGTGTGTTGAGTCTTTTCTTAAAATGCTAGAAAATAGGCTGGGTGATCAATATTAATTATAGTAGCTGATGTTAATGAATATCATTATGTTTCAGACACTGTGCAAAGCATTTTTACATACAGCAACCATATGAGGTAGATGATTATATTTTCATTTTATCAATTAAGAAGCAGACTATGAGAATTCAAATTCTTATTCAGTAAAAGATGTACTCATAATTTAAACCTAAATTGTTTTTGAGTGAAAGTAGCCCTTTTTCCATTATGTCACAATACCACCAAAAGGCATACACTATTGAAAATCACCTGTGCAGGACATCTTTGAAGAAAACTTGAATTAATCAGAGTTTCAAATTATTCTTGCATAGGAAGACTCAATATTGTAAGGATGCCAATTCTCCCTAAATTAAGCTCTAAATTTAATGAAATTGCAATCAATATTCCAACTGGAGGGCAGAAATAGGTCAAAGAGGTGATAGCTATGGGGCGGCAGTTTTCAGCTCAGTATAAGAAAGCATCTTCTATAAGTTAGAATTATCCAGAATTGGAACAGAATGTGAAATAGCTAACCTTCTGTCACTGAGAATTCCAATGGAGGATAAATTGACCACCTGTTGAGGGATGCTCAAACAGCATTAGAACACTACCATTTCTTAAGGGTCCATTTTTCTAGGCACTATAGTATCCACTTTCATCTTTTATCTCATTCAATTTTTACATGTTCCTTATTATATAGGTATGAAATATGGTTGACTGTGGGAAAGACCACACATTCTGTCATCACATGGAAAGGGGTATGAATTTCAAGTCTGCTCCTTACAAAATGCAAAACTGTAAGAAAATCTTTGACTCCCTACATCTTAATTTTTTAGTGTGTAAAATGCAGATAGTAATACCCACTTGTATTCTTATAGGATTAAACAATATTGACACATAACTAAAAATCTTAATATTTGGCAAGTGGGGGTTGGTATTTTATTGATAGAAAGAAACTAAACTTAGATGAATTAATTGATGAACAAATATCCAATTAAAGTAAATAAGCCTTAATATTGTCACTTCAAGATCCTATGAATTTATGGGATTATAACTAACTCTTCCTAATCATACAATTTTACAAAAACTGTATAGAAAAAATTAGAATGATGTTATGTAAAATCTATATATTATCTAACCATGTATTTCAGCTAAATTTAAAGGTACATGTTTAAATAAACTAATTTAGCATTTTAAAATTTTAAAAAAGGAAAAAATGTAAGAAATTAAAAATCAGGCAACTCATCATGTGATTGATTGGTATAAGATAAAAATTTCCTAAGAGAATGGAGAAATATATATTTTTAAGTTTGGAGGAAATAATTCTTAAACATCAATGCTTTTGATGAGTGTTTAGGGAGTTGCTGTTTTTCCTTTGACTCTTGGCAGGATGAATAGAAATCTCTATAAATTTCTATATGGAGAGATAGGAGGAAAATCACTGTTTCTCCACTGGCAGTGCTTCAGATCCAAGGCTTCTAGAAGAAGGTAGATAAATGCAGTCTGAAGAAATTGGTTAAACCACGCTGCAAAACAAGTAATACTCAATAATACCTTATAGCCAAGTTAGGACCTTAATGTTTAGTGGGCATGATGAAGCTTTTATTTGCTATGTGTTTTCTCCATTGAAACTGGATGTATATATGGTTTATTTAACATAGGTTGAAATATATAATGTGTGAGGCTTGGTAGCTGAACAAGGGCTGGTGATATAACCTGTATTCATCCAATAAGAAGAAAATAAGGAAAAGATATTAACACCTAAATTGCCTGAAAGGGGAGTTATGGCTGGAGGACCAGACTGTGACAATTTTCCTAGCTTGGACAAAGATAAATAAAGAGCAGGCATGATCAGGACAGACGCCCAATACAATTTCAAATTAAATTTTGACAAGTAAAAGATGAAATCAAACAGTAGTTATTACTATGACTAGCAATAGGTAACCAAATAAAAGTTTTTCTTAATTATAGTAGGTATGGCCGTGTTTTGACACCAACTAATTCCTTTTTTCTAAACAGCTCTATTGAGGTGTAGTTGCCATACAATAAACTACATATGTTTGAATTGTAAAATTTGATAAACTTTGATGTACATTTATATCATGATTGGGAATCTACTTACCAGCCCTTAAGGTTTCCTTCTGACCCTTGGCAATCCTACCACTCCTTTCCATCTTTACGGCCCGCCAACCTGTCTTCAGCAAACTACTGATCTGATTTTTGTTATTATAGATTGTGTTTTCTAGAGTTTCATATAAACAGAATCAAACAGCGTGACTTCTTAGTAATCTGACTTCTTTTACTCAGGAGAATTATTCTGATTGTCAAACATTATTGCCTATATTAGTAGGTCTTTCCTTTTTAATGCTGAGTAGTGTTCAGTTGTTTGACTATTCCACAGTGATTTTACCATTCACCTACTGAAGGTTTTTTCCCCAGTTTGTGCCATATCCAATAAGCTGCTATGAACACAAGGTGTGTGCCTTTTTAGGGACATTTGCTTTCCTGTTTCTAGAGAAAGTAACTAAAAGTGGAATGTTCAAATCTTATCAGGTAATAGGTATATGTTTGCTTTTTTAAGATCCTGCAAAACAGTTTTTCACAGTGGTTATAATGAAAGTGTGAGCTCCAGTTGCTTCATATTCTGGAGAACCCTTGACATGGTCAGGCTTTTAGATTTTAACAATTCTGACTGTGTATAGTGGCATGCCATTATAGTTTTAATTGCATTCGCTTAACACTTTATGACATTGAGAATGTCATATGATGTTTCCTGTGTTTATTTACCACCAATATATCTTCTTTGGTGACATATGTTTTCAAATCTTTGACTATGTTTTTAATTATATAATTTGTGTCCATATTAATGAATTTTTAAATATATGTGGTAGATACAAGTCTTTTATCAGATATGGAGTTAACAAATATTTTCTCCCAGTCTGTGGTTTCATTCTTTTAATATTGTCTTCAAAAAGGAGATTTAATTACACAAAAGGAAGAAATAAAAAGCATCCAGATTGGAAAAGAAGAAATAAAAGTGTCATTATTTGCAGATGGCATGCTCCTGTATGTAAAGAACCCTAAAGATTCCACCAAAAAACCTACTAGAACTGATAAATGAATTTAGTAAAGTAACAGGATACAAAATAAATATACAGAAATCAGTTGTGTTTTTATATACCAATAATGACCTATCAGAAAGGGAAAGTAAGAAAATAATCCCATTTCAAAGAGATAAAAAACGCCTATGAATAAATTTAATCAATTATGTAAAAGACCTGTACTCTGCAAATTATAATACACTGAAGAAAAAATTGAAGAGGATACAAATAAGTGGAAGCATTTACCATGTTTGTGGATAGGAAGAATTAATATCATCAAAATATCTATACTACCCAAAAACAATCTATAGATTCAATGCAATTCCTATCAAGATAACAATAGTATATTTCAAAGAATTAGAACAAATATTTCAAACAATGTATGTGGAACCACAAAAAACAATTGGGCTTCTTCCATACCTTGACAATTATAAAAAACATTGTAATGAACTTAAGAGTGCTTATGTTATTTTCAGTTAGTTCTTTGGATTCCTTTGGATATATTTCCAATAGCGGGAGTGATACATTAAAAGGCAGTTCCATTTTTAATTTTTGGAGTTATCTTCATACTGCTTTCTGCAATGGCTGCACCAGTCTTCAATTCCACCAACAGTGCAAAAGGGTTCCCCTTTCTTCACATCTTTGCCAACATTGTTGTTTGTTGATTTATCGGTGAAAGCCATTCTGACTGGTGTGAGGTGATCTCATTGTGGTTTTAATTTGCATTCCTCTGATGATTAGTGATGTTGAATATCTTTCCATATGTCTATTGGCCATTTGTATGTCCTCTTTGAAGTGCCTATTAAGGTCCTTTGTATATTTTTAATTGGGTTGTTGGGGTTTTCTTTGGTGTTGAGTTTTGTAAGTTCTTTATAAATTTTAGATATTAACCACTTATCAGATGTATCAGTGAATATGATCTCCCATTCCTTGGGTATTTCGGTTGTCTTTTTATTTTGTTGATGGATTTCTTTTCTGTGCAAAACTTTTTCCGTTGATATATAGTCTCATTTGCTTATTTTTTTTTTTGTTTCCTTTCCTTAAGAGATATAACAGATAAAATATTGGTACAAACAATGTTAGAAATTTTACTAAGTTTTTTTCTAGGATTTTTGTGGTTTCAGGTGTAACATTTAAGTTTTTAATTCACTTTGAATTTTCTTGTGTGTAGTGTCAAAAGTTGGTCTAGTTTCATTTTTCTGCATGTACCTATCCAATTTTCCTAACACCATTTATTGAATAAACTGTCTTTAACCCAATGTATGTGCTTGCTTCCTCCATCAAATATTAATTAACTATAAAGGTGTGGGTTTATTTTGGGACTCTCTATTCTGTTCCTTTGATCTATGTATCTGTTTTTATACCAGTACCATGCTATTTTGATTGCTATGGACTTATAGTATACTTTCATATTACGTAGTGTCATTCCTCCAACTTTTTCTTCTTTCTCAGTATTGTTGTTGCTATGCAGGGCCTTTTGGCAGTATTTTGTAATATTTGTAATATTTATTCTAGCTTTGTAAAATACATCATTAGAATCTTTATAAGAATTGCATTGAATCTATAAGTTGCTTTGGGTAGCATGGATATTTAAGTGATGTTTATTTTTTCTATGCATGAACATGGTATATGCTTCCATTTATTTGTATCTTCTTCAATGTATTCAGTGTCTTACACTTTTCCAAGTTCAGGTCTTTTATATCTTTGGTTAGGTTTTTCCTAGGTATTTTATTCTTTTCAAAGCAATTGTGAATGGGATTGTTTTCTTAATTTCCCTTTATGTTAGTTTGTTATTGGCACATAAAAATTCAACTGATTTCTGGATAATAAATTTGTATCCTGCTACTTTGCTGATTTCATTTATCAGTTCTAATAGTTTTTGGTGGAATCTTTAGGGTTCTCTATGTACAGTATCATGTCATCTGCAAATAAAGTCATTTTTACATCTTCCTTTCCAATTCGAATGCCTTTTATTTCTTCTTTCCTGATTGTTATGGCTGAGACTTCTAGTACTATGTTGATTAAGAGAGGTGAAAGCAGATATCTCTGTTTTGTTCCTGATATTAAGGGGAATGCTTATAGTTTTTGCCTATTGAGTATGATGCTGGCAGTAGGTTTGCCATATGTGGCCTTTATTATATTTAAGTATGTTCCATCTATTCACACTTTGCTGAGAGTTTTTACCATAAGTGGATGATTGATCTTACCAAATGCTTTTTCTGCATCTATTGATATGATCATGTGGTACTTATCTTTCACTTTATTTCTATGGTATATCACATTTATTAATTGGTGAATATTGTAGCAACACTTCATTCCTAGAATAAATCCCACTTGATCATGCTATATGATCTTTTAGATATATTGCTGTATTCAGTTTGCTAATACTTTGTTGAGAAATTTATTATCTATGTTCATTATGGATATTGGCCTGTAGCTTTCCTTCATTGTAATATATGTATCTGGTATCTGGTTTTTGAATTATGATAATGCTGGCCTCATAAAATTAGCTTGGGTCTCTTCCCTCCTCTTGAATATTTTGGAAATAGTTTGAGAAGAGGTGTTAGTTTTTTGTTTTTTGTTTTTTTTTTCAAAATGTTTGGTAAACTTCAACTGTAAAGCCATCAGATCCAGGGCTTTTGTTTGTTGGGAGTTTTTTTATTACAGCTTCAACTTCATTACGGGTGATATATCTGATCAGATTCTCTAATTCTTCCTGATTTGGTTTTGGAAGATGTATATTTCTAGAAATTTAGTTGTTTCATTTATGCAGTCCAATTCATTGGCATATAGTTGTTCATAATACTTAACAATCCCTTGTATTTCTTTGGTGTCAGTTGTTATTTCTCTTCTTTCATTTCTGATTTTATTTATTTGGGTCCTCTCTTTTTTTTCTTGATGAGTCTGGTTAAAGATTTGTCACTCTTCTTTATGTTTTCAAAGAACCAAGTCTTGCATTCATTGATCTTTTATATATATATTTTAGATTCTATTTCATTTATTTTGGCTTTGATATTTATTGTTTTCTTTCTTTTACTCACTTTGGATTTTGTTTGTTGCTCTTTACCAAGTTCCTTTAAGTGCATGGTTAGAATGTTCAAACATTTTCTTTTTTGGTGTTTTTTTTTAATTTTTTTTAGATAGGCCTATAATGCTATTTCCCTTTTAGGACTACTTTCCCTGTGTCCCACGCTGTTTGGTTTGTTGTGTTCTCAT
The DNA here is from genome assembly GCA_004027475.1 of Anoura caudifer. Lineage (NCBI taxonomy): Eukaryota > Metazoa > Chordata > Mammalia > Chiroptera > Phyllostomidae > Anoura > Anoura caudifer. The sequence goes on from PVKU01005431.1 coordinate 51,874, forward strand.
TTTTATTTGTTTGAGGGTATCTTTGTTTATTCCTTGATCTCTCCATTGACCCATTTATTGTTTAATAGCATGTTATTTAGCTTCCATGTCTTTGTGTATTTTTCAGTGTTCTTCTTGCTATTGATTTCTAGTTCATAGCATTGTGGTCAGAGAATATGCTTGATATGACTTCAATCTTATTGAATTTATTGAGACTTGTTTTGTGTCCTAACATGTGGTGTATCCTAAAAAACATTCCATACAAACTTGAAAAGTATGTATATTCTGCATCTTTGGGCTGAAATTCTCTGAAGATATCAGTTAAATCCATTTGATCTAGTGTGTCATTTTAGGACACTGTCTTGTTGATTTTCTGCCTGGAAGATTTATCCATTGGGGTGTTAAAATCCCCAACTATGACTGCATTTCTATTGATCTCTCCTTTTACATCCATTTAGATTTGCTTAAATATTTAGGTGCTCCTGTGTTGGGTGTATAAATGTTTGCTTTGGTTATATCCTCTTGTTGGATTGATCCTTTGTTATTATGTAATGTTCTTCTTTGTCTCTTACTACAACCTTTGTTTCAAAGTCTATTTTGTTGGATATAATTATTGCTACTTCAGCTTTTTTTCCTTTTCATTTGCATAAAATATCTTTCTCTATTCCTTTTAGTCTGTGTGTATTTTTTTGATCTGAGGTTAGTCTCTGGGAATTATCATGTATGTAGGTCTTGTTTCTTATTCATTCTGTCACCTTATGTCTTTTGGTTGAGGTCTTTAAGCCATTTGAGTTTAATGTGATTATTGATAGATATGTATTAAGTGCAATTTTATTTTTATAATACTTTTCTCTCTCTCTCGCTCTCTCTTTTACTTTTTATTCTCCTTCTTAAAGGAAGCCTTTTAACATTTGTTGCAATATGGGTTTGGTGTTAAGAAACCCCTTTAGCTTTTTCTTGTCTGGGATGCTCTTTATTTCTCCTTCAATTCCAAATGACTACCTTGCTGGATAAATTGGCCTTGGTTGTATGTCCTTGCTTTTCATTACCTTGAATATTTCATGCTACTCCCTCCTGGCCTGAGATATTCCTGTTGAAAAATCTGATGAAAGCTTAATTGGAGCTCCCTTGGAGAGAACTACCTGATTTTCTCAGCAGCTTTTAGAATTCTCTCCTTTGCTTTAAGCTGTGGTGTTTTGATCATGATGTGTTGTGGCAAAGGCCTTTTTGGGTCCATCTTATTTGGTGTTCTCTACGCTTCCTGGTTTTGTATGTCATTTTTCTTCTTTAGAATAGAAAAAATTTCAGTCATTATTCCTTCAAATAACTTCTCAATCCTTTGCTTACTCTCTTCTCCTTCTGTTATTCCCATGATGCAGATGTTGTTATGCTTCATGTCATCCCAAATATTTCTTAAGCTTTCCCCATTTTTTAAAAATTATTTTTTCTTTTTGCTGCTCTTCTTGGGTGTCTTTTTCTACCTTGTCTTCCAAATTGCTATTTATATCCTCTGCTTAATCTAACCTACCCTTTTTTCCTTCCATTGTATTATTTGTTTCATATATTGTATTCTTTATTTCTGACTGGTCCTTTTTAAGGTTTTTATGTCTTTTTTCATACTGTTGAGTATCTGTAATCATTACTCTAAACTATGTATCTGATAAATTACTTGCTTTCATTTCACTTTAGTTCTTCTGGAGAATTCTCTTGTTCTTTCTTTTGGGGCATCTTTCTTTGTCTTCTCATTTTGGCTGCTTCTTTGTATTTGTTTCTATATATTATGTAGACCTGCAAAGACTCCGATGCAGCCCATGTCATATGCTTCTTCTGACTGTCCCTGGGCAACCTGTTTGTATCTATCAGCAACCCAGAAGTTGTGGCTAGCTTTGTTGGGCCTGTTTGTGTGCAGAAAGTACCAGGCTGCACACCAAGGCTGGCTTTACCAGCACTGTACCTGGCAGAGGGTCAGCTAAATAAAGATCTCAGAGCTCCCAGAGATCCACTTTCCTTGTTTGATTTAATCACTGAGACTAAGCAGCCTCGCTTAAGCTCCACAGTGTGTGGGGTGAGTGGGATTCCTGTGTGGGCTGGCTAGTGCTTCCCTCAGGCTGATGCCACTAGGAGGGGATTGTTATGCCCAAGAAAGATGGCCTCTACAGAAAGGTGAATGACTCAGCACAGGGACCTCGGCAGCTGTCTCTTCAGCTCTCTCCTCAGAGCCACGAGCCCTGGACTCTCCTCACATATCTCTCATCCACTCTGCCTTCCCTTTGCCAGAGCCCAGGGTAAGTGGCTGCAAATGAAATTTTGTGCGTTGGCCCTTTAAGCAGTTGTCTGTGCCTCAAGCTATCTGTCCCTGGTAGACTGAAATCCTACTGCTTTTTGCAGCTTGTTATAATTTGGGTTCCTTTCCTGGTTCCAATGCTCTAGGCTGGGGAGGGCATCTTGGGGTTTAGATTTCATACTTCTCAGGGGATCCCTCCTCCAGCCACTGAAATATCGCTCAGAACTTCAACTGCCACTTTTGGGAGCCCAGTCAGCCTCTCGCATCTTCATACTCTCTTCAGTCACATTGTGGTGAAGTTGTCTTCCATTTGTCCTTGATTTTAAGGATTCTCTCCAGCTAGTGTTCAGTTGGTTATTCAGGATGATTTTTCTTTAATTTAGTTGTCATTTCAGTTTGGTTCTGATGGGAGGTTAGTGTGTGTAGCTTCCACTTCTGTGCCCTCTTGGGTCATACTCCCAGAAATTTTGCAACAGCCAGAGTAAAACACAAAGGGCAATGTTCTGAACAGAGAAGTGTGTGTCTGACTTCATGGGGGTTGGGCCTGGCTCAGTGGCACATGGAAGCACTCCAGTTCACCAACCTGGAAATTTCTAATTTAGCTTCTTTAGTGGTTGTTTTACATTTTGTGGTACACCTTCAATGTACTGCAGATTACTTTCATATAATATTGTGCCACTTTACATATAAGATAAGAACTTTATTACAGTATATGTCAATTTCTTCACTCTGGGATTAATGCTTTCCTTGGCAAACATTTTACCTCTACATGTGTTTTAGTCTCTGTTTTTATATGTTTAATATAAATCTAATAAGAAAATAATCTTATACATTTACCCAGTGCTGTTTATTCCTTTGTTTAGGTCCAAATTTTCACCTGGACTAATTCTCTTTCTGCCTAAATAACTTTCTTTAATATTTCTTTTGGAAATGAGTTCCTACACTTTTTGCATGTCTGAGAAAATCTAATTTCATCTTATTTTTGAAAGGCATAATATAATAGGTTGACAATTATTTTGTTTTAGTTCTTTAAAAGAAAGCGTTTAGTCTAGGGTCAATTATTCCCCACTACTGAGGCAAGAGTTTCTGAATTCTAAATAAATAGACTCTGAATCCTGAGGTGCTCTGGTGTGCTATATCAGGGGACCCCAACCCCAGGGTTGATACCAGTCCATGGCCTGTTAGGAACCAGGCCACCTGGCAGGGGGTAAGCAGGTGTGGGGTTAGTGAGCAAAGCTTCATCTGTTTTTACAGCCAGTAACCCATCAATCTCATTAATGCCTAAATTCTGCCTCCTGTCAGATCAGCAGCCCAGCATTAGATTTTCATAGGGGTGCAAACCCTACTGTGAATTTCACATGCAAGGGATCTAGGTTGTGTACTCCTTGTGAGAATCTAATACCTGACAATCTGAAGTGGAGTGGAGGGGGTGATGCTAGTGCTGGGGAGCAGCTGCAAATACAGATTATCATTAGCAGAGAGGTTTAATTGCACAGAGACCATATAAATCAATTACTTGCAGACTCGTATCAAAACCCTATCAATGAGTGGCAAGTGACAATTAAGCTGCATCCTGTGTCAGGCTTTACAGTGGAAAGTGAATTGATATACTTCAATTGTACAGCTGCATCTAGTGACAGTTTTTAAGTCAGAATCCAACACTTATTTAAGTCCATGTGTGGCCCACCCATTATTCTATTTACACTTCCATCTGTGCCTCTTTCCCTCACTGTGTACTTGTCTCAGTCATGGTTTTGGTAAGTCAACATGCTAACCCTAGCCAAAATGACCAAAAAAATAAACATCTCTTGAAAGTTTCTTTGAAAAGGGGCAAAGACTCAAAGATGAGAAAGCAAAAGGCTCTAGAACTGCCAACAAAAAGAAAGTTGCATTTAAAAGAAAATACCAAGAATCTTACTTAAATACAGGTTCATTGCAACAGATGATTCACATTCTCTGAGCCTGTTCTGTGTAATATGTGGAGACTGACTAACCAAGGAAGCCATGAAACCTTCAAAACTGCTTCACCACATGGAGACCAAGCACCCTGCATTAAAAAACAGGCCTTTGGAGTTTTTCAAAAGAAAAAATGTGAACATGAAGAGCAGAAGCAATTACTGAAGACCACCATTTCATCAAATGTGTCTGCACCGAGAGGATCATTCTTAGTGGCTAACCACGTTGCTAAAGCTGAGAAGCCCTTTACCATTTGTGAGGAGTTGACCCTGCCTGCTGCTAAGGACATTTATTGTAAACTTTTAGGAGAGGCTGCAGTTTAAAAGGTGGCATGTGTTGTGTTCCTCTTACATCTAGTACCATAACTAGACGAATTGATGCAATAGCAGAGGATATTGAGCCTCAAGTGTTAGAGAGAATTAATGAGTCACTGGGGTGTGCAATCCAGGTTGATGAGTCTACTGATGTTAACAACAAGGTGACAATGCTTGTTTTTGTGAGATATATTTTTCAAGAGGCTGTGCATGAGGATATGTTATATGTACTTTTATTGCCAACCAACACCACAGTTGCAGAGCTATTCAGGTCTTTGAGTGATTATATATCAATGACTAATTCAGGAATTGGTCATTTAATCCAGAACATAGAGAGATTTGAAGTTGTCTCAAACATACTTTTGAGGTGCTCTGGTGTTGGTGTGTGCACAGACAGATCAGCTGCCATAACTGGAGGACTTGTGCTTTCAGTACTTGTGTCAAACAGGTCACTTCTGAACGTGAATCTACGCACTGTGTCATCCATAGAGAAATACTGGCTCACCAAATAATGTCACCTGAACTTAACAACATTTTGCAGGATGTGATTAAAATTATCAACCACATTAAAATACATGCCCTTAACTCATATCTGTTGGTGCAGCTCTGTGAGGAGATGGACCCAGAGCACACATGTCTTCTCTTATGTACAGAAGTGGGATGGCTTTCTACAGGGAGAAACCTGGCCAGAGTTTTTGAGTTATGAGAGTTGCTCCAGAGATTTCTTTTAGAAAAACAGTCACCACTGGCAACACATTTCAGCAACATAGAATAGGTTGTAAACTTGCTTAACGGTGTGACATATTCAGCCTGCTCAACAAACTCAATCTGTCACTTCAGGGGAGAACAATAACTGTGTTGAAGTTGGTAGATAAAGTGGCTGCATTCAAAGCCAAACTGGAATTATGGGGGCAATGGGTGAACATTGGGATTTTTGATATGTTTCAAATATTAGCAGAGATTTTGAAAGAGACTGAGCCTGGGCCTTCTTTCTCCCACTTTGTGCACAATCACCTATCCCAGCTTTCAAAAGAGTTTGAGCATTACTTTCCAACCATGAAAGACCCATGAACTGGGAAGGAATGGATCCACAACCCATTTGTGAATAAACCAGGTGAACAAACTATCCATGCTAGAAGAGGATCCACTGCTTGAGATCGCAAATGCTGGTGGCCTTAAAAGTATGTTTGAGGCAACTTCAAATCTCCATATGTTGTGGGTTAAATCAGAGAAGAATATTCTGAGATTGCCACAAAGGCACTGAGAAGCCTACTTCCATTTCCAACATTCTACCTTTGTAAAACAGGGTTTTCTGCCATGACAGCAACCACAACGAGATTACAGAGTAGACTGGACAAGAGCAACACACTTTGGGTGTCACTGTCTCCTATCACCCCCACATGGGACCATCTAGTTGCAGGAAAACAAGCTCAGGGGTCCCACTGATTCTGCATCATGGTGAGTTCTATCATCACTTCATTACACGTTACAGCATAGTAATAATAGAAATAAAGTGCACAATAAATGTAATGTGCTTGAATTATCCCCAAACCATCCCCCACATCCCGTCCGTGGGAAAATTGTCTTCCACAAAACTGGTCCCTGGTGCCAGAAAAGTTGGGGACAGCTGTGCTAAAGGGAACAGGTACTGGTCCTAAATATATAGGTACTATTTTATCTAAAACTTCCTGGTGTATTTTCCTCAGCTTTAGGTAATTTCCTCATATGCATGCACTGATCAAGATTCTGCTGGAAATTCAAGGGCAGAAGTATGCAGATCTCCAAGAATTTTCCCTCTGTCTAGCTCTTTCCTCTCCTTCACTCTGTCCTACAAACTTTAGTTGCCTTAGTCTCCCTGGTATCTTAGCTTCCTTAAACTTAAGGAGTGAGCTAGACTCCTCCTTAAGTTCTCCCTGCTTGTGCCATGCCCTGGGAAGTCTTTCAAGGCAGCAAACTTGGGTAGTTTCATAGCTCACCTTGTTTGTTTCCTGTATCTGTCAGAGATCACCATCCTTGGTGAAATCTATTGTTTTATAATTTGACCTACTTTTTGCTTTTTTTTTCAGACAAGAGGGTAAATCTCATCCACATTAGTCTGTGTTTGTCATAAACAAAAGTTACACCTGCTATTTTAAAGATGATTTATAAATCTTACTTTCCAGGACAGAGAGAGGAGAGCTCCATTCACCCCTTGATCACTATATCATATAGTAACTAGAACTTGATATTTAATTAATTAATTTGTGTATATCAACAACCAGAGCTAGGTGTGGTTTAATCAGATATTCTGTTTATCTATAATCTGTTTCAATGAATCACTTAAACTATGTTAACTTGAATGCAAATGTAACATAAACAAATGACCCTTGCAAGGAAGAAACTTGCATTAATTTTTAATGTGGGAAAACTGAATGATTTGACTTAACCACTGATGAGTTGTTTAACTGCCTATTGGTCACTTCAACCTGGTGTATGTGACTGAAAATATAGAGCCTGGTGAATCCCAGAGAATTATCAAAGGCAGTATATCAGTGAAGTTCCAAACAGTTTTGAGCACAAATTGTTTTCCTCCTTTCATTTATTGAGAAAAAACATCAAATTTCATATTTTGTTTAGTCTTTTTCTTAACAGCTAAAAATTTACTTCGGAGTATATATTTATTGATGTTTTTATCAGCTCTTTTGCTGTATGACAGGAGGTCATAAATACCTATATAAAATAGGTATGGTTAACCAAAAACTATGATTAACCAAAAACTATTCTAAGGACTTTTCTTCCTGGATTCTAAACTTCCTCATCACTTATCCCCACTAACTCTCTGAAATGCCTCTCACTATCTGCCACTGATATATTGTACATTTCTTGATAATCCACCTGAGTTTTTGTTAGGCCTAACTTCCAGTGTGCTGCCTCCCTGAATATGCTGCATGAACTTTCCATCTTTTCTGCTCACAGACCTGAGTCACTGTTTTGAGGCCAAGGTCATGTCCTCTAAAGATAAGGGCAAATAAAACCATGGATAAAGTTAAAATGTATTAAATACTATTTATCTACCATTGAGGCTTTCTATATTTTTGTTATAAACAAAGAGAAACAGCATAGAATAAAATTAATCTTCACAACATGCTGGCACATAGAGTGTCTCAAATATAATTGGTTTATGGTTTGTTTTGGTTTTTTTTTTCAGCAACATAAACTATTGTTAGTGGAGTCCATTCTCATTGCAAAGTAAAACGTTTCACAATGCCTGTGTAGCAGAAAACCTCTCCCAACTGCACTTGTTAACTGATTCTGTTTGACAAGTGGCTGCTTCTAGATAATTACTGTACAAACCATTACTTCCAAAATAAATTAAACTTTCATCACTTTATCCTGCTCTTCTACATTCATTAATATGTATCTTGTAAAATAGGTGGCTGCACCTGCATTAGGAAGTGCAGAAGCTTATATTAAAAGATTGTGCTTTTGTATATATTTAGTCATTGAGAGCTATGTTTAGTTCACCTGCAATATAAGTCCAGAAACTTTTATGCAGTAGGGGAGGGGTAGAGCCAAACCCTAAATTCAAAGGGAAATTTTAATTCATTTCTATTTAGTCATTCTTGAATTTATGTGATAAAATATACTTGTATGCTTACTCTTTTTATAAGGCCAATTTCAATACCTAAAGGATCAGCTTCTCTGTGATATGCACACTGCTTTGCACTCTACCGGTTTTCACTAAGTAGGTGATCTGTTCATACCCCAGGTGCAGCCTACCTCGTATGGGACATAAAGGGAGCTAGAAGATGGCAAAACTGGACAGATTTGTTTTGTTTGGAGGCGTGGTCATAAATCATGTTTGTGATGATTATAATTTGTTTCGTATCTTCAATTTTCTTTGTTTTTAAAGATTTTTGCATGGTCTCCAACTGAGATCAACATTACATAATAAATATCTAATGATAACACTTGTTTATCTGTGTGGTAATCAGCTTATTTTATCTTATAGTTTTTATTGATAATAAATGCTCATTTTTAAAAACTGATGATGTTCCTGGTCTCCAAAGTTTTCAAACTGTTTATCGTTCTCAAGTAATTAGAACATTTCTGTATTATTATTCTGATATTGATCCATTTATTGACTTTTGGTATGATTGATCAATTGGGACCTTCATTTAACAAACATTTATCGACTACCCGAAGAGTTCTTGGCATTGCACTAGGTGCTGTTCTAACTTAGTTCTATCTTGATTATAAGGAAATAGCAAGTTTAAAGTGCAATACCTTTAGAGCATTATTGTTATAGATATTTCTTCTAGTTCTTATCTCTCATTGTAATTAACTCTCAATAATGTAAGTATGAAATTTAATGACAGTTCCCAATATTGACTATATGTTTATAGAAAATATTGGATGTGTTTACTAAAAGTTACTTGAAGATACTGTCTTTGTTATTCAGCAATGCCCAAATTTTCTCACCTTATTCTGTAAATAACCTTGCCTCCAGAGATTTTAGAATTACTGCCATAAGACCCCAAAGCAAACCATTATTCTCAAAGACAGTTCTGATATAAGATATAATGTCTCAAAAGATTCTCTGACAAATAACCAAACCAATCTGACAGTATAAAATGAAGCACTTGGAGAAAAGCCTAGAATTTTCTTTCTTTTTAAAAATGAAACCCCTTTTCTGCACAGAATTATTATCATAGGTAAGACATTTATATTTTCCTTGACAAACTACCTGATGATAATTATTTGTGAGCCCCCAGAAAGCTCTGGGTTACATTGTTTCCCTCACCTTAAACACAGAGATTGATCAGTTTATCCAAATGGTCACCTTATAATTTATAGAACTAAAATCATAATTCAAAATTTCTGACTCTGAGAGTATAAGTTTTTAGAAATTAATGTCAATACTCTCCAATTTTCTTCCATAAATAGTGTCAATATTCATTAATTTTTATCCATAATTTTCTTTTTATATTTTTCATCTGGTCTTCTTCACTTATCTTTATTTCTCATGCTACATTTTGTATGTAAGGCAATTCCTACCTGATCTGTTTCTGACACTTCCTGTCTACACTATCTCACTAGCAATCAAAATAAAATATTTTCTCCATTCAAAACACAAATGACATGCAATTCTAAAGTTTTCATTATATTCATTTGGAAAGTGGAGCTGTTGATGCTTACATTTTCTCATTCTACAGTATGACATTAGAGTCCAGAATATAAAAGAAGGCCTAAATTTCCTACCTAAACACAAAGAAAGTGGTCATTAAGAAGTTAATCAAATTTGAATACTACTGGGAGTGGAGGCCTTAAAGAAATTTGTAAGTCATATTTATTTTGGTGAAATCATATTGAAAATGTAAGGGCAGAGAACAATGAATAAATGAAATCCTTGTCATTGGGAGTAATTAATCCCATAATCATCAGTGTTGTAAATTCAGAGAAACTGAGCCTGTTAAGAAATGGAAGATATTCTAGTAGACAGCCTACTTCATTGATTTTGCAAGGCAAATACTTTTGGATTGTGCTAGAATTTAGAAGATTTATCCTTATTTCAAACTAAAAATCTCTCCTTTGCAGTACCTCCCCAAAGGCCCAAGTACTTTCTTCTAAAGCAATGTGAAAGATTTGTTATGTAATTTCCACTAAAATAGATATGAATAGATGTTGTATCTATACAATTTTTTTCTTTATAGTAAAAAACTATAGTTCTATCCACAAAATCAGTAACCCTTGTGTGGGCCTAAATTTGGGCAATAAAAGCAATGGTAGAAAGGTAGGCATAAATTGAGATGAAACAAACAAGCTTGGTGGATATTTGGCAAAGATTCACAGGGGTAGATACCAGAATTAGGGTTTCGATGGGCAATAATTAGTTCACTTTTTGATTTGTTGAAGGAATAAATCTTGACTCAGAAAACTGGTTGTGAATCTCAGTAAGTGGATGGTAGTTGACACCAGGAACATGCAGAGCTCACCAGGGTGAGTGTACAGAGTAAGCTAACAGTGGGTCAAGAATGGGATTCTGAAGAATTTTATCAATTGAAGGACAGTGTCAAGTAAAAGTCCTCTAAAGAGACAGAAGGAAAATGTCAGATGTTTAAAAGAAGATTGATTAGAATGTCATGTTGTGGTTCTAAAGACAAAGTGTTTTTATTTATTTTTTCATTTTTAAAATTTTATTGTTGTTCAAGTACAGTTGTCTCCATTTTATCCCCACCACTCCCACCACCCCAGCCATACCTACCTCCCTCCCCAGATTACATCCCACCTTGAATTTCATCCATGTGTCTTTTATAGTTGCTCCTGAAAACCCTTCACCTTTTCCCCCTGTTATTTCCTCCCACTTCCCCTCTGCTAAATATCTATTCTTAATTTCCATGTCTCTGGTTCTATTTTGCTTGCTTGTTTGTTTTGTTGATTAGGTTCCACTTATAGGTGAGATCATATGGCATTTGTCTTTCACCGCCTAGCTTATTCCACTTAATATAATGCTTTGCAGTTCAACCCATGCTGTCTCAAAGGGCAGGAGCTCCTTCTTTCTTTCTGCTGCATAGTATTCCATGGTGTAGGGTGTGAGATGTTTGTTGATGTTGTAGGAGAATACAAATCAGAAGAGAAGATTAAGAAGAAGGAGGAAGAGAAGGAAGAAGAGGAGGAAAGAAAAGAAAGAAAAAGTGAATTGCTTTGCTTTTTTTCTGTGCCAGATGATGCTGTTAAGTGCTTTACACGCATCTTCAAAAAAATGAGAGGAAACAAGTACTTTCACAGTAAAAATCATGTGTAATATGATTGGCAGTAGGTTCCCAGACCCAGGAATTCCAGATCACTTGTCTGCTTTGGTTCAGTAGTCTCTTCCTAAACCATGTAATAATACAGCCTTGAAGTTTACATGATACATTTTTTTGGATCCCACTTACAGAATTATGACAGGGTTTGCTGTATTATTTCCATTTTACACATGAGAAGACTATAATTTTGAGAGAAATTATTCTTTACATATCCTACTTAATTTGATTCCGCTTCTAGTGTTGTATATTCCCTAAGTATGAAATAGAAAATTGCCTTTTTTTGATCCCTCTCAGATTTTGCACTTACAAATAAGGAAACTTCACAATGTCAGCATTAGAATTCCCCAGAAACTCTACATTAGCTCATTTTTCTTCAGAGGAAGGAAAAAAGTGACCTATCTGTTAAATCTGTTGTTCGTTTTCATACATGTAGCACTGATTAACACTGAAAAAGCTCCACCTTCCTCCCTATAACCTTGATAAGAACTGCATATTAGAATAACACAGTCCAACTGTAGTCAATGAGCAGCTCCATAAAAGAAATTATGACATTGGTGCCCATGATATTTCAACAGACAAAATATGCTGGAGTTTCTACAAGTCATCCATTTCAAGTTAATAATATAATGTTGAGTTTTTATAAGGTAACTCTATACAACTTTATAAGGTTGCTAGTACAACCTTATAAGGTTGGTTGGTAAAAGAAGGTTTTGGTAAAAGATGGTTTTGGTAAACCAAATTGTCCCTCAAGAGAAGGTTTTGGTAAACCAAATTGTCCCTCAAGAGATCAGATGCCATGTCTTATATACTGTATTTCCCTCCTTGTGCCAAAAGAACTTGGTTGGCAAAACCTTAAATATAAGGTTGATTTGGGGAGAGGGGCTCTTTGCCACTTTTAATATGATAATTTTCCTTTCACTGGGAAGTGATGAGATGGATAAACAGACCATGGGGTTTCTGAAGTGTAGTCCTTTGGGAATCTGACTGAATCATTACAAATTGTGTCAGAGGAAATATAAATAAGGAATATTTTTTAAAAAGGACAACTATAATTGAACAGCAGTAAAAAAAATAAGGAATGTTTTACAAAATGCATATGTTTTTAATTGCGGTCTGAAGAAATTATCTGTACAATATACTTGATAACATTTCAAATAGAGAATGGAGAAAGCATGTTTCTCAGTTTCCCAAATAAAGGGAAAAGTCATAATGAGGTGTTATCACTATCAATTTAACTAGGTTTCAAAGAGGAAGTTGGTCCACCTCACATTTTGGAAGCGGACATCAGGTCATGCCATGGAATGTGGACACTCACAAATCTTTGCTTGTGCACACTTCTATGAGGAAGGGATTTCAACTGCCTGGTCTTAGAAGGAAGAAACTCCACCAGTGAGAAATCAGAGGAGCAATATCTGATTTCTATTTTGTTTTAAATTCTCTCCCGAGGACATTTTCACTGCTTGTAGAGAGAGAAGAATGAAGAGAGAAAGAGACAAACATCAATGTGAGAGAAACTTGATTGGTTGCTTCTCGTACACGCCCTGACTGGCAAGGACTGCAATCTAGGCGTGTGCCCTGACTGGGAATCGATGGAGAAAACGTTCGGTCTGAGAGATGCCACTCCAACTAACTGAGTCACACCAGCCAGAGCTGACTTTTATTTTTAATTATTTCTTCAAAAAATAAAAATGTCTTTGTTGAGAAACCTCCTGAATGATTTGAATTTCAAGTTCTAACACTTGAACTTCTGAATTTTTTTATTTCATAGCTTATCAAAGAAATTTATAAATTCACATTCAGAGAGTAGAAGGTAGTTTCTATTTGTTAATGAAAGTCCCTGAAATATCAAAATACTCAGACTAAGCTTTGCACAGTGACTTCTCTAGAATCAATGACTCAAATTTCTAATTGTAATGAAAAAATTGAATTTTTAAAAAATGATAGACAATGATGAGTGAGTCTTAATATTTATTGTATGTGGTTCAAGAAACAGATATTATCTAAATTAGATCAAGAAACAGTTTATTTCAAGCTAATACTTAATAAGAACTTGAATTCGAGAATCTGGGGTTTTTTCCAATATGTCCAGGATTTCATTTCACATTCAAGATAACAATTGGCTTTCGATATTATTAGGAAATTTTATCTACATCTGGAAAGATATTTCTTTTTTTTTCAACCATTAGTGATTTACTTGTTGCTTTAATATTATGAGCCTGCTGTATTCAATAAATTTAAACAGAAGTGTGTCATTGTCTTCATTTGGTTCAATCTGATGCACCACATGCCTCCTGAGCATGAGTCTTGCTCTGCAGCCTGTGCTTGAAACAGGGGCACTGAGCCGCTGCCCAGGCTTTCCTCAGCTGAGTACAGCAGAGCTAATCTCATGTTCACCCATAACGGAAGTGCAATTAAAGAAAAAATACTCTGGGAGCATAGGAGGAAGAGCATTGCCTCTGCCTCTGTTTGACCTGGACTTATAATAAGAATTTACCAACTCCTTTGTCCACTCTTCTCCCACCATTGTTTCCTCTTGTTTATTTTCCTTACAACCGGATTTCATTTTATAAATAAATATAAGGTTATGTACTTCCCTGGCTTCCCATTGCACCTAGAGTAAGATCTAGCATCCTTTCCATGGCATCCAAGGCACACCAGGACGTGGCTTCAGCCTTTCTAGCCTCATCTCACTTCGCTACCTTGTCCGCTCCAGCCAGGCGAGTCTTCCTTTTCCTCGTAGTTGAAGCCCTGGCATCCACTAGTCTCACTGTATGAAAGCCCTTCCCCCGTATCTTTGATAGTTTGCTTCTTCTCTTCATTCAGCTAGCAGCATGAGTGCCACCTTCTCAGGAGGGCCTCGGTGTTTAAACACTCTCTACGACCACTGGGTTTTATTTTGTTTCTTAGCATTATCTGAAACTAGTGTAATGTTTTTTTATGGGCTGGCCTGCTGCAGGCACCTCTATGCCCATGGAATGCACCTTTCACGTTCACTTGGTGGTTTCAATTCTAGAACAGGGCCTGGTACATCCCAGGGGCCTAGTAATTATTGTTGAGCACACGAATCATCACCACTACATTTTGATATACTTTCTCCATTTTAAATAATGGTAGTGAATCTGGTTGAGTTTTCTCTTTGTACAAGTGAATATAACAATTAATATTTTGGTGCAGTCTTACTAAATTAATGTTCAGTTCTTAAAAGAAGGCCAAATATAACATAATAAAAGAAAAGATATAGTGTTCATGACATTTATTCCTTGGAGTCATTGGCCAGCGCTGTTCCCCTCTCATGACAGTAAATTCACAAATGTAAGAAAAATTAAAAATAAATTACCTCCTCCCCTTTTTATGTTTTCAACAGTACCATTGTCTTTGAGTGTTCCCCAAAGGGGGTACAGGAGGTCAGTTTGCACATAACCAGCAAGGTTGAAACACTATTTCAGTTTTGTTGCAATCTTCCCTTAATGGGAAGGCTAACATTCCAATATTATTAAAAATGCAAACCAATAAGACATGAAATGGCTTGCTTATTGCTAACATTTATGCAAAACCACTTAAAATGTTAAAAATATTGATCTCCTACCCTATGTAGCAATTAATGCAGCAAAGATGACGACAATTGTTTTTTTCCACTGGAAAATCACCAGCAATCTACATTCTCTTCTACTTAATTTACACAACTGTATATATCCTTCAAAGTCACTGGAAACTGGTGTAATCACTTTTGTAAATTCCACTAGTCTCCAATGAAGAAGAGATTGTTAAATTAAATTCAAAAGAAATTTGAAGCTTCAAAAGAAATATAGGCATTGTTGCCCCTGTATAGGATGAGGTTATGTAAAGGTCAGGAAAAGAAAAGAAGTAAGAATTCCTAGAACCTTCTTTTGATTCTCTGTTGAAATGTTATGTACATTGTAAGACTATTTGTAAGCAGACATCCTGTTATATAAAATAATTATAGTTTATAATCAGTCACATTTTTGGCCACATAAATGTATACTGAATTTATCTGAAACCAAAAATTTTGTGTTTGTGTGTAGGCAGCCCTAAAGTTTCTGAAAAACTCAAAAAAAATACAGGTTTGCAGAAACAAAGTAAAAAAGAATTTACACAATAGAATTCTATGCAGCAGAAAGAAAGAAGGAGCTTCTACCCTTTGCAACACTATGGGTGGAACTGGAGAGCATCAGGCTAAGCGAAATAAGCCAAGTGGTAAAAGACAAATACCATATGATCTCACCTAACAGGAACCTAATCAACAAAACAAACAAACAAGCAAAATATAACCAAAGACACTGAAATTGAGAACAGACTGACAGTCAACAGAGGGGGAGGGGAGGGAATTTCAGGGGAAAAGGGGAAGGGTTTAGAGCAACAAGTATAAAACACACATGGACAAGAACTAGGGGGAGTGGAAATGGGAAGGAGGTGGGGAGGGCTGGGTTGGTGGGCTGGGCTGGGAGTGAAAGACAGAAAACTGTACAAGAACAACAATTAAAATAAAATTTAAAAAATTAAAAATAAATAATAAGGTATTAATAGATACCTGAAAAAAAAGTTTTAATTTTTGCTCATTTAGTTTTACCTAGGGAAGATAAAAGGGGACAATAGGGAAGTAAAAAAGAAAGGCAGAAAAAAGAGATCAGAGAAAAGGATACACACACATACAAATGCACAATCCATTCTCATTATATATAGGTTCAGTATTTGTGAATTTTCTTACTCACTAAAATTTGTTTGTAACCCTAACATCAATACTCTAGAACTTCATGGACATGCACATGTGGGTAGCAGTGAAAACCAACACACACGTTCTGGATGAGCCAACAAGGGTATGCTCTGCTTTCTTGTTCAGTTCTCACACTCTAAACCAGTGTCCTGTTGTCCTGTTCATGGTATATTTAGTGTTTTGTTTTGGCATCTTTATGTCTTTTATTGGTGATTAACTGTTTATAATGGTCTACAAGCATAGTGCTGGAGTTCTACCTGGTGCTGCTAGGCCACAAGGCTATGATATGCATTACGGAGAAAATGTGTGCATTAGAAAACATGTGTATTTACTCAAGCATGAGTTATAATGAAGCCTTGATCAAGTGTGGGTTGCTTATCTGGAGGCAGGATTAAATAGAATAAATAAGAAGTAATGTGCCTAGATGAATAAGTGAGAGATAATTCAGAGTAGCAAAGGACTGAATTAATCATAGAATGTAAGTAAAAGAGGGAACTTGAAGAGCTTGCCTGTTTAACTTCCTCATTAAGCAGTTGAGGGATGTGGGAATGGGCTTAATGGCTTAAGGTGAAGCTCTGCAGCCCAGTTCAAATCTCAGCTCTTACCCTCTTAACTTCTGTGGGCCTTATTTAATCATTTGTAAGATGGGAATAATAATATGTCTCATAAGGCTGTAGTAAGAATTAAATATGATAAGAAAGCAAAGATGGTAGAAGAGTATGTATTTTAAGCATTTGGATAACAATGTGATGATGATTAAGTAGACCCCTAGACTTACATTTACTTAGAAACTTTCTGGTGGAAACCAGTCCCTATGTCCTCTTATCCCTGCTCAGTGATTTTACCATCACATCGTCCAGTGGCCACTGTGCCACTAGCTGGGCTGACTTATGTCGTGATGGTTGGCATGAAGAGGTCTGTATTCCCAAGGTACACTTTCATAGAGTAGAACACAGGGTCAAAAGAAAAGTAATGTAAGCAGGTGGTTAAGAAAAAGAGGGATGTCTGCTTTAGTTTTGTCCTAAAAGGCCATCATTTTCAAAAAATACAAGTAAGAATTTATGCCAAATCTTACACATGCACTATCCAATCACTTAAATTCATAAAATGGGGTAGGCATTGATCTCTGCTAGGAGAATAAAGTAAACTAGTATAAAAAAGAAAGGTTTGTCTTTTTTCCTCTTTGTAATGAAAATTAGAAAGAAATAACGGCATCCTCAAATGAGTAAATGGTACTGAGCTGGTGATAAATCTGCAGATTTTATAACCTTGCATTTTGGATTAGACAAAATAACACTGAGGAGTACTTCCAAGAATGTGGCCTTCAGTTTTTCCTTCTCATTTTCGTCTAGGGAAGCTTACCATTAAATATATACATATATATATATATATTTTAAACCCATCAGTTAGCTGCCCACTTTGTATTAAATGCAAACTGTTTCATACAGCACTTACTAGAAGCAAATGTGCTTGTAACATGACTCCCCATAATGGATTCATTAAAAAATATGATTTATTTTACATTTTAAATCAAAAGATTTTTTTATATTTTAGCAATTAGCATTGACTTTGACATAGGTATATTTTTATGAATAGGATATACTTATTCCTCAAGAGTCAGCTAACAAATAGCACTTGCTAGTATTACTATCTAAAAACATTCCATCAAATAAAATAGTGATGTTGCTGTTTTTTTTTTATTTTTTTTATTTAATAGTCATACAGACTGGGAAATGACATAAGAGCACACAGGGCTATACTTTGGTAAGGTGTCCTAAGTGAATATCACTTATTACATATTGAAGGCTCCCCTGTAGCTAATGAACTCTGGGCCATAAAAATTAACCACATTGATTTTAAAGATATAACAAATAGGTAAGGGGATGTTAAATAAGTCATCAGATTTACTAATTCTAAACGTTTATGTTCATCCACATGTAAAGTTGCAGGCATTGCTTACTGTCAGACTGGAGGGTTAATGTTTGAGAAGACCATTAAACTCCCATCATTTAAACATGATAACTGCCTCATGTGTCTACATAATTTTTCAAAGCTATTTTTAAGCCATATAAGCTTTTCAGTTTCAACTTAACATCCACCAAGAGATTTTTTATTACATTTAGTGCAATATTTTAACTAATTGGCACAGCTCAATTTTAAATAAATTCTAGACTTAAAGGTAATTTGTAAAGATATAACTTCCATAATTTTCCTTACTGCATCACTGGTTTTGAATAGTGGCTTTCAAGTTTAAATCATTACAAATCTTTTTGAATCCCTAGACATCTGACTTTGTATAAATCTAATGTAGATTTTATGGAGTTAATTGTGGCTAAACTGGCAAAATAAATTGTGATATATAATTCTGCTTGCCTAAATTAATTTGAAACAATAATTATTTCATAAAATATTGTGTAAATAAGTAAAGTATTAGAAACATTTCAAATAAGAGATAAAATTATTTCTTTCCTGATAAAAATTGTTGGTCTGCTAAAAATACTATTGGCCAGGATATTATTACGTGAACTAGTACATCCTGGAACAGAAGGGTTTGTGACTGGGAACTTGGGAATTTCACCTGGAAAGAACAGATGACAATGGGGGATGATTGGCTGAATCATCAGGGAAGACAGAAAGCTGAGGTAGAATACAAAGGAACTATTCATGGCTTTTGTCTGCAGCAGACAGAAGCCTAAAAGAAGGGTGACTGCTCTCTTCTAGTGTCATGGATGTCACATGGCAGAAAGTTTTATGTTTGTTTCTGACATTAGGCAAACAAAAACGTTTTGAATAGTGAATTAGGCTTTTGTTTTGAGCATGCAAACTCTTCCTCTTCCTGTTGATGAGCACTGATCTGATTGCAGCTCTCTCATTTTCATGGTGTTAAACTGTGTGGGGAAGGTGTGTAAAAGGCCTAACACTGGAGCACTGACCTTACCGCATAGAGTTCACACAGCTTTGGGAGTTTCCTTTCTCTCTCTCCTTCCTTCCTTCCTTCCTTCCTTCCTTCCTTCCTTCCTTCCTTCCTTCCTTCCTTCCTTCCTTCCTTCCTTCCTTCTTTCATTCCTTCCTTCCTTCCAGGGTGGTGGTAAAGAAAAGTAGGTGGTGTGGGAGAGTAGAAGACCACCAATCTCTTTGCTCAAGTAAACAATGTGAGTTACTCCTTCTGAAACCAGTTCAGCAAAGACCTATCTTCTTTTCCCTTTGGAGAAGGGTACAGCGCTATCACCATGATTCAGCTTTGCTTGTCTGAGTCTGTGCGAATTATGAGGGAAAATGCTTTGAGGGAGCACTTTCTATTCTCTTTGGTCCCTGTAATCTGAACTCACTTGAGGTTCTGAGGTTCAAAATTTGATGACTTGGCAGAAAAAGATAAATTTGTTTTTAAAGGCATGATGAGGATTGAATTTTTGTTGAGGGAGTCACAGATTAGAAAAACTGAAGCCATTTTAAAGCTCTTGATTATGGCCCACTTTTAAATGCATACATTCACTTTGAATTAAAAGAATCCAGAGAAATCAGAATAATTTCTGCTTTCTGTGGCCAGACTTTGAAGTGGAGAAATGTAGAACTAAAAGCAAATAGCATAACCTGTTTTAATCAAAAGGAGTCTAGCAAGAAACAATCAATTAAAGAACAGTCTGATTCTCTGCGACATCAATGTATGAAAATCTGTTAGACGCCAGATTGTGTCTCAAGACACATATGATGAACTGAAAAAAATGACCTGCTAATAGCTTTTACGGGTAATAAATGCATCATGTTATTGGTAATTCTGCAGATGGTAAATCAAGCTAATATCGAAGCTGAAACAAGCTACTTGTTAAACATAGTTCAAAATGATCTCTGTTATTCAAAAAAACTGTATTGCACAGAAAAGAAAGATGATTACTCTTTATATTTCTAAGCATCTTAAATAGATAAATATTCCCATTGTGCCATAGAGGCATTTTAATTTTTAAATTCTTTGGAGAGAGCATGCCTGAAATAAATTTAAGCTGAGAAATGATATGCTTATTTAGATTATGAGCAGGAACTACAATGTAAAACCTGTGCTGAAATTGAAGTGTGACTTTACTGCATACAATGCATATTAGAAGATATTTCCAATCAACATTTGGAACACTGATCTGGTAAATTTCAACATTTGAGCACAACACATATTAATAAATGATGGAGTGATGGATATGCCACTCATATTATTGACTCTCTTGAATAGACTTATTTGCTTAAAGAATACTTTAACTTCATTTTTTTTGTGATAAGATCTAACATAGATAGCAACACAGTTCTGGGGAGAAAACAGAGATTAGGAAAAGAGATAATAAGACAGGATAATGGTCCAAGAAATCATTCCAATAGGGAAAAAAAGATGTACAAAGGAAAACTCAATTTAAAAAAAGTTAACTTTATAGGTAGACAGATCAGACCACTGAATGTCAAAATGAGCTTTTCCTATCTGGTTATTTTTAATGTAAAATTATTTTGTTTGTCCATCTATATGGCATGTAGCTAAGCTTGCTGATTTGAATTTATATTAATGGAGATAAGATCAGTTCTAAGTGTGTGTTTATTTTGTTAAAAATCTCTAATAAGGTTTATTTTAAATAAATTTAATTTAAGGTGTATTTATATTTTCTCAGATACATTTATGTTTTCTTATATATATACTTATGCATGCATGTGCAGAAAAAATATACAGACACATGAATAAAACTTACAGTTTTTTAAATTGCTAATTCCATTGTAGTTCTAGAAAACCACACTAGCTTGTTTGGATTGAAAGAAAATTTTTTTCTTTTTAAGATTATATTCAGTGAAATGTATATTCAGTGAAATATTTCTAGTATTAGGTAGAATCCAGGATCTAGAGTCTTTGAAAATCAGTTGTTTTTTTTAGTTTTGGATTTACCTATTACCTGGAACATCTTGAGGAACATCAATTAATGCCTTAAATGTTCAGCTTTTTAACAGTAAAAAAAGTTATCTACTTATTAATTTTCTATGATAATACTTTGGGACAGTAACAGTGACAGAAATCCTACCTTAAGCAGTGAAAAAAGGGTAAAATATCACCTTGTTGGAGGAACAGATATTTGCCATCTATTAACATCTATTAATTCATTGCAGAATCAGAAAATTACAATAAGACTAATCCTAGGCCAAATTGTGAAGCTGGGAATTATTACAATCAGCAGTTCTCTGAATTCCCAAAAGTAGTCCTTTTCACAAAGATTCCTAATGTCTCTCCTCACCTTTATCATCACTGTTTATTCAATTTACTCAAGTGTTATAATAGAGCCATTAATGAGATAATATCTCTGCCTTTTATAGGATGTTATCAGTTTAAAGTAACAGAAAATAAAGCTGAAAGTAACCTAATCGATAAGGACATTTATTATATCACATAACAAAATGTCCAAAGGTAGGTCAGCTCCAGGGTTCATTGGTCATCTCAGTGCTAGATGCCAAGGATCTATCTGTCTTCTGCTATTTACAAAAACAATCTTAATGCTAAAATAAAATTATAAAATATATTGATTTACATACATTTTATATCTTGCTATACAATTAAATATATTACATTTTAAGTAAGCATGCAGAATGCATTTCTTTCATTTTTTTATGGTTTAAATGCTTCTTACTGTCTGAAAATATTTCAAACTAGAAAATGGGAAGCAGTAGATTTAATATGTGCTACTCTGTGGTTCTATGAGGATAAATAGTAATTCATCTATTTTTATGTTGAGACAGGATAGAGGTACTGATAAAGTTGGGGAATTGTGGGTTGGGTGCAACACCAAAAACTGGATGAACTCTGACATTTCTTCCTACAAAATATGTCCTGTAGAGGGTATTTGAGGGGACAGCTTTGCAGCCAATTCTAACATAAAAGAGAAAACCAGGAAGTAGTGAGAATGTGGTCATGATATGAGATTATTTCTTAACAACATCAGGTATGAATAAGTATTTGAAAATCTTTGTGAGAAAAATGTTGTGATAATGTAATGCAGTAGATGATGGACTCTTCTCATGAGCAAACTTACATTCCTGGATCATGGGGCAAAACTACTCCAGAATATAAAATCTCTGTGGAGTCACAAGGAACCCCAAATAGACAAATCATTCTTGAGAAAGAAGAACAAAGCTGGAGGCATCACACTTTCTGATTTCAAACTATATTACAAAGCTATAATAATCAAAAGAGTGTGGTATGGGCATAAAAATGGACATAGATCAATGGAACAGAATAGAGACCTCAGAAATAAACCCCTGTATAACTTTCAACAAAATTACTAAAAATATACAATGGGAAAAAGATAGTCTATTCAATAAACAGTGTTATGAGAAAACTGGATATCTACATATAAAAGAATGTAACTGCACCCCTGTCTTATACAACACAAAAATCAAGTCAAAGTGGATTAAAGACTTGAAAATAAGATGTGAAAATGGAAAACTCTTGGAAGTAAAAGCAATGAAAAATTTCCTTAACATCTGTCTTGGCAATGAGTTTTTGGATCTGACACCAAAACAAAGATAACAAAAGCAAAAATAAATACTGTATTTTGCCATGTATAACCGCACTTTTTTTGCCCAAATTTCTGAGAGAAAAATCAGGATGTGCATTACACATGAGTAGTACTAATTCCTTATCTATATAAATGTTTTTAATTCTTTCATTTATGCTTATGCATTAAAAGTATAACTCTATAAAACAATAACAGTATCAGTATGTAAAATAAAACCCTGGAATACAATAATCAGTTTTGTTTCTAACTATAAATGAATAAAAATTGAATTAGAAAATTAAAATGAAAGACATTTTCCTGAACATTTGAGCCAAAAACATGGGTACACATTATACATGGCAAAATATAGGATAAGTGGAACTACTAAAAAGCTTCTGCACAGCCAAGGAAGCCATCAATAAAATGAAAAGGCAACCGAGTGAATGAGAGATAATATTTGTAAAGCACATATCTGATAGAGTTCATGTCTTGAATATAAAAGGAATTCATACAGCTCAATAATAAGAAAATAAATAATTCAATTGAAAAATGGGCAAAGAATCTGAATAGATGTTTTTCCTAAGAAGGCATTCAAAGGGCCAACAGAGGTTTGTGCTGACTCTCAAGCTGAGCAAATCAAGTTGGGCCAAGGACATTGAATATCATTGCCCTCTTTGACTTGTTTCCCAAGAGAGTCTCATTCCCAGACAACTTATTTCCAAAATGATTTCATCATATGTACATGAGGGGGACCCTTCAAAAAATAAACAAAATTATCTTCTGGTAAATGAGTGCCTTGTAGTAGAGGCATGCCCCACTAGGTGAGTGGTCTAGGAACTCACCTGTATCAGTGTACCAACTAGAGTTGTTGTGAGAGGCTGCATTAAGCTTCAGTGAATTTTTTTGAAGACTCTTTCATTGTGTTTGCCCACCTCATGATGGGTGATTTATGAGCATACCTGCCCTCACCCTGCTGAGTATTCAGCAGCCTCCATGCCCCACCCTCCCTATTTACCTGATCTTGCCCTGAGCAATGTATTTTTGTTTCCCTGCATGAAAAATGTTCTCAAAGGGAAACATTTTGTCAATGTGGAAGAGATGAAACAAAAAAATGGAAGAAACACAAAAAAGGCAACAAAATTGACAAGTTCAAAAATCATTTTGAGCAGTGGAAAAAATATCTCGATAGGTGTATTACAGCAAATGGAGAGTACTTTGAAGGTGATTGAAGTTTAAACATATAAGAATAAATACACAATTTTTTATAAATAAATTCTTGGGTTTGGGGGCTATATATATAGCCAAATGGCTAACAGGTACATGAAAAGGTGTTCAATGTCACTAATCATTGGAGAAATACAAATCAAAACCACAGTGAGATTATCACCTCACATCTGTTTGGATAGCAGCCATCAAAAAGACAAGATATAACAAAGTCTGACAAAGATACAGAGAAAAGAGTACCCTTGCACACTGTCAGTGGGGATGTAAATTGGTAAAGTCATTATGGAAAACACTATGAAGCTTCCCCCATGAAATTAAAAATAGAACTATCATCTGATCCAGCAGTCTCCCTTCTTGGTATGCATCCAGTGAAAATGAAAACATTATTTTAAGAGATATCTTTACTTTCCTATTCATTGCAACATCATTCATAATAGCCAAGGTATGGAAACAATTTAAGTGTCCATTGATATGTGAATGGATAAAGAAAGAAAAAAAAGAGTGAAAGAAAAAGGCTAAGTCAGGGAAAACAGAGTAGAATGATGGTTGGCAAGGTAAACCAAACCTGGAATGTATGATAAGCTCTGTCAAGAAATGTAGATATCCAACTCTGGCTGGTATGTTTCAGTTGGTAGGAGAATCATTCCATACATCAAAGGGCTGAGGGTTTGATTGCTGGTCAGGGTACTTGCCTAGGTTTCAGGTGTGATGCCTGGTTGGGGCATGTATGGAGGCAATTAATCATTGTTTCTCTCTAACATCAATGTTTCTCTCTCTCTCCTTTCCTTTTTCTCTAAAATCAACAAACATGTTTTTAAAAATGTAGATATCCAATTAGTTATTCTTCTTATTGATATATTTCTTTTTTATGTTTTTTTCTAGCAATCCACTCTTTGCTATACTAATTTAGATATATAGCTCATCTCCCTACTGATATTCACTCCTTTAGCCAACTAAAAAAGAAAATCTTTGCATGAATTGATATTCTATGTTAACAAATTACACGATCTGCTAAAATGCATTTTTTTCAGACACATTAGGAAGTAAAATAATTAGTTGAAAACATTAATTGTGGAGGGGCTCCACCCTAGGAGAGCTGAATCCATCTGCCATGGCTGAAAATAAGTTTACCAAGACATGATCTGCTTGGGGAGGAGAGGTGGCCAATCTCTCAATGGAGAAGGGCCAAGAGACCCTTCCTCAATGGCTTTTATTAGGTTCATAATACCCAGGAATACAGGTAAAGATCATCAATCAATGTCAGGCGGCAAGGATCAAACAATGGATAACATTTCAAAGAAATCTGAGGGCTTAATCTGAGTCAGTGTCTGCCAGGTAAGCGAGTTGCAAAAACTTTGGGAGACATACTCATTTTCTCCTCGGACCCTTATCATTTAAATGAGAGCACTCTTAGCAAAGCAGTTTTCACAGGACTTTATGAATTCCTTCTTATGCCCGATCACCTGGGGAGCTGCTCTGGCCAGCACAGAGCTCAACCGCCCTCCGTCATAGTCAGGCTTAAGTGTATTAAGACCAGGAAGCCAGAGATAAGGAAAAACTTCTCCTGGATGGATTGGGGACTCAGGCTATATCAGAATAGCTGGGGGGCAAGGGTCCATCACCCCCTCTTTGCTGCAGCCCCCCAGAGTCCTTCCATGAGGGCCTTCCAAGTGGGTGTGCCTGGCTTAGGTCACGCCTCCCTTGAGAGAATCCTACCCATCATTGGCTAACCGACCAAGCATTGGGGGCCAGTTATGGATGAAACAGAAGCAGTGCTCCTGCCAGGGAGATAAGCTGTGTCTCCTTAGTGGCTTACAGTCTGAAGGATGCTCACTCAGCCTAGTTATGAGGGGGCAGTTACAACTCCTGAAACCAGGCAGAATGGTTCCCAACAATTAATAAACCTTTACAGCAACAACACAACATGCTGAATTCATTGGTAATCTGTTGGAGCATGTATGAAGTCCATAGGTGGAGAGAAATAAATATGACAAGATGAACAAGGAAAGGTAGGTTCAGCATACATACTTTTGCGAGCATGCTCTCCTGTTAAGACTTCTGTGAAAGCTTAATGGTCTTGATCTGCATCGATACCTTGGCTCCTCTGTCCCTTTCTCAGATCTATGTGCAATCCATGATTTTTCTTCTATTTACATTTCTAGTGCTGTGACATGGAAAGAAATTTTCTCCAAGGACCAATGAACTGTTGTAGTTCACAGTAGACCCTGATTCTGCTTCCAGCTTCTCTATTTATACTGGAGATATTATTCTGATTCTGATTCAGATTTATCTTGCAAATATAATGGAGCTAAAATGTTTTCACAGCAACCCTATCATGTAAACTCCAACACCACAGTGCTGTACCTGCCTTTGGTAACAATGCTAATATCCATACAGAAAATGCTACAGTGTATGTAGCAGCATCTCCTAATAATGAGGTTTTTTTTTAAGTTCAGAGTTCAGCATAAGAGATACCCATGGCTTTGTATTTTTTTCCAAAAGAATTTTGTTACTAACAAACACAAGGACCTCATCACACACTGGTCTCATTTATAAGACAATGTCATATAATTTGGGTCCTAATGCAGTGTTAAATGGGAGGCTCCGTATTATTAGTCACTTATCACTGAGATAAAAGTAATTATGAGACATCTTGTTAATTCTTCCAAAATTTATAAGATATTGGTTATGAGTTATCAGCAATGAACAATGAATAAATGAGCTTTTGACAAAAAAACATGAAAAACTTTCCAACTTTTGTCTCTCCTAACATTTTGAGATTTTACTGTCACAGACTGATGTGGTAACCTATTTACACTGAATCAAACTTGTTGACATTTAAGTGTTAAAAAAACCACTATCTAAGCAGTACAAAGAATATAGGAATGACATTCACAAATATTTCCAGCTGTCAACAAGTCAGATTTCTTACTAACTGTGAGCCCTTGAAGTATTATGTTCTTTGGTTAGAGTGAGAAATACTGTTACTTCAGGGTTGTTTTTTATATCCATATACTTGTCTGTAATAATTATCATGACTATAAAATACCATGACTCTTTCCATCCCTTTCATCTCTAATGTGCACTATTTTCCTTTTGAATAATACCAGAAAAGAATTTCTTATGCATTTGACAGATGGAATAGGCGATCATGCACACAAAACCAAGGACACCAACATCCCATAAGAATTTAATGAAGATCTATTCCTAGAAAGTAGGTAAGTGGTAGCACATACTAAAATATTCCTACATGTAACCAAGGAGAAAATTAAACAGGAGCATCCATTTTCTTTATCTCCCTCAGGAAAATATAAATTCTCCTATGGGCATTAAATGAAGAAACCCTCAGTGTTGCCTCAGTAGGACACCTTCCACTGTAAGTGGCCATCCTCTTACTGAGATACATGGGGCCATCTGTCTTCATCTTTTTCCTTCTCCTTTTCTAAGATGATATAAAAGCAGAAGTGAAGAGAAGTTAATATCACACCCTCTCTTCTAAGTGTTAACTTTACTAAGAAAGAGATCCCTATACATTTCATTGTCATGCTGGGAAGGGATGTAAATACTTGCTGAAAATAATATTGTATATAATATAGTGATGAAGCATGTTGTGCTTGCCAGCCTGATCTCTGGTGTTAGCTCTACCACTTATTAATTGCATGGCTTTGCAAATTACTGGATTTCCTGGTGCCTCAGTTTTCTCATCTGTGAACTGAGGCTTGTAATAGCACCTACTCCATGATTGTTGTGAAGATAAATGCATTCTCCTTCTCCTTTACCCTGGTTTCACCTTGTCACTAATTCAAATAGTTTTGAAATGTGGCAACTTCTAAATTTTCAAAGAAGTCAATCAGTTGTTTGAGTAGAGTCACCTTTGAAACTTGGAATGAGATAAGTTTAAGACCAGTGATATGGCATAATGTTTTATGCAAGATTTAGCATTTTCAGCATATATGTGATTGGAGGCTTTCTGAGTAGTGCCTGACGTGCCAAATATCTCTTTTACTCTGTATTAGAGTATGATAGAGAGCAACTATGTGCATACTAAAGTGTGCATAGTGCAATAAATTGCACCAACACATAGAGATTTAAAACAATAAGCATTTTTAATCTTGCAATCTCTGTGGTCTTATCTTAGCTGGGTGCTTGTGGCTCAAGCTCTCTGATAACTCTGTAGTCTGTTAGCTGGGCCTTTGGTCTCATTTAAAGGCACGACCAGGAAGTGATCTGCTTCCTAGTTTACAAGCTAGAATTTCTCAAGCAATCCTGTGGAGAGGCCCATGTAGTAAGCACCCAAGGCTTTTAGTGACCATGTTCCTGCCATTGCAAGAATGTTGTTCTTCACTTTGTTAAACCAGACCTTCTATTTTATTTCCACAAAGCCACCCCCAACAGGGTATCCATATGCTATTAGACTTTACTTGGAGAGATGAAGCACCGTTTCATCACAGATAGTAAAGAAATGTCAATTGAACATTAGGCTTTAAGTTCTTCAGGCCATTTTATAACTGAAATCCATCTCAAGATAATTCATACTGACTGGCACTCATGAGAACTGGCTGGTGGGTCTGTCTCCATGCTCCCTCTCATCTTTCTACCTCATCTGCTTCCTTCTGGGCATCAAACTCATATCACTGTGCACAACAACCAAACAATCTCCAGTGGCTATTCCCAGTGTGACCCCTGAATAACCAAATCCATTAACGAGCCCTGAAGGACCAGAAGATCTTCCATTTAATGGAACTCTACCACCTGGAAAACATCGTTGTAAAATAGGAGTTGTTTTTCATTGTGCTCAAATTTACTTAAAGATTTTTAGTTCATGTTAATTTTTACCTTCTGTGGTTCTAGAGTAGAGAAAATTGGTCCTGGATTGATTCAGTTTTTACCCATTATAAAGCATTTTAATTAAGCAGCCTGACCCCTGCCTATTTATAATGCTGGGAGTTTGTAAAGATAAGATTCCTTCAGTTTTTATTTTTGCAAAATATTTCTGCTAGTTTTATGTCTCTAAACACCTGAAATGTAAATAATTGAGTTTGTTACAGAAGTATGATTTAGAAAACAGGTAGAATGGACAAAGCTTGAAGAGAATGTCCTGATATTTTGTCATATTCCCTGCCCTATTTCATTGTATTTCCATAGGTAATCCCACCTTCTTTGTGCTATTTACTCTAATTTTAGTTCTTTGTGACTAAAGTTGTGATTTTTTATCAAGTCCTCTCTTTTTATACTTTTGTTGTTTCATCAGGTTTAAAATATGTTATTTTCTCTTTTAATACTGTGACTGCATATTGAAAATTACAGTAAGAGAGCTTAATTTTCTGCTCAATATTTATACCATTCTACCCTGAATTAAAAAATGCTTTAAAGACAATATTTCTTTGTTGTGAGGATTTTAAAATGTGGTATTCATAGAAATAAAAAGACAAGTATTTTAAAACAAGCTCAGACATAAGAGAACTGAAGTGATAAACAAAGCAAATACATTATTTACTGATAGAAAAATTAGTATTAGTAAGTGACATGGGAATAAAGTAACTTATGAAAGTTAATATCATCTCACCATCATCAAGAAGGATGCTATAAACTTTCACATTTTTACAGCAATTTTTATAGTAAAACAAAATAAAAAGATCCTAAGGTATTTTAAATAACATCAATCATTACACTGCTTTTCTGAGTACTTTGCTGAGGATAAAGATCAATGTAAACTTTTATATTCAGGGTTTTTTTTTTTTGTCTTTTACACTGCTTTTTAAAATATATTTTAATTGTTGTTCAAGTACAATTTTCTGACTTTTATTCCCATCCCAGCCCTCCCCACCTCCCTCCCATTTCCACTCCCCTAGTTTTTGTCCATGTGCCCTCTATACTTGTTCTTGTAAACCCTTCCCCCTTTTCCCTGAAATTCCTTCCCCTCTCCCCTCTGGTCACTGTCAGCCTGTTCTCAATTTCAGTGTCTTTGGTCATAGTTTGCTTGTTTGTTTGTTTTGTTGTTTAGGTTCCTGTTAAAGGTGAGATCATATGGTATTTGTCTTTCACTTCCTGGTTTATTTTGCTTAGCATAATGCTTTCCAGTTTCATCCATGGTGTCACAAAGGGTAGGAGCTCCTTCTTTCTTTCTGCTGCATAGAATTCCATTGTGTAAATGTACCATAGTTTTTTGATCCATTCATTTACTGATGGGCACCTAGGTTGCTTCCAGCACTTGGCTATTGTAAATTGTGCTGCTATGAACATTGGGGTGCATAGGTTCTTTTGGACTGGTGTTTCAGGGTGTTTATGATATGATCCTAGCAGTGGAATTGCTGCGTCAAAAGGCAGATCCATTTTTATTTTTCTGAGAAAATTCTATTCTGTTTTCCATAATGGTTGTACCAGTCTGCAATTGGTTTTCCAAACCTAACTTTTAAAAACAACAAGAATGACCTGACTTCATTGTACTTTGTTGACATTATACTTAAAGCAAATACTAAAATGTTTTTAAATTTTAAAAAAGTAACAAAGGCCAGTTAAATGTATTAAATTACTGGAGAGGAAAAAATAATACAATATACGTTCACACCAACCTTTTGAAATTCAGGATGAAAGTGATGGCATTAGCTCTTTGCCAGACAGAGTTTTCTTCAGAAAATGTTAGCAATATTCCATTCTTAAAATAACTTTTTCCTCCAACAATCACTGAAATGTACACATAGATGATAATCATTTAGATGCCATCAAGGAAATGTTAAGAAATTCTAGGTTTAATAAGAAAAAAATTATTATTGTCACTTTTCATTTCATTTCAACCCATAACATGGGGTGGAATTTTTGTTTTTTCCATTTGGTGAAGTTCTTTTTGTACCATTGATTTTTTTTCCCTATTTGAAACACCTCTCTCAGGGATCCCAAGCTTTTTTTTTTTTTTTTTTTTTTTTTTTTGGTTACTTTCTGGGAATGGTGGTGGGAAGGTTGGCTATCAATAGGGTGATGTTTCCCAGAAAAACACTTATATCTGATTTTTGGTTTTCCTACTCATGGCTGCAGGAAAAGAGAATAAATATTCTGACCAAAAAGAAAAACTGAGGTTCAGAGTCATGAAATAATCTGTCAAAACTCACCTGTCCGGAAAGTAGTGTATTCAGAATTTTTATGCCTGTATGACTTTAGTGTGTGAATGCCAATGTCATGAGCTGATTATAACTTATTTTTCTTCTTCTTTAAAATTTAGTTAAAATATAACTAAAGGAAGTTTTTTTATTAGCACAATTTTAATTAAATCCATGTAGGGCAGAACCCAAAGAAGCTTTGCCCAAGAGCAATGGCCATTTGGCAGTAAATTTCCTTATATAAGATTATCAAAAATAACTTATTGTTGTCTGATAATCTTGCCCTTATATGCTTCAGGGTATATTTTTCCAAAAATATTTTTACATGTATTCATTTTTTCTTAATAACTCTAAGCAGTAGTAAAATTAGTAATTATTATCAATAGCTTATTATGTCCCATGTATTGTGCTAAGAACTTTGTATTTTATCTTACAACAATAAAGGTAGCCACTATTATGGATCATATTTTATTGATCAAGAAAGAGACTAAGAAAGATTAAATTACATATAAATCACAGAAATTCACTTCTAATAACTTAAATGGTAAAAGAAGAGTTATTGGTAAACATGAGAATAGTTCATGGATTTGAAGCAAGAGGACCTTAGTACTGGAATGGAGGATCAGACGCTCTTAGAACCCTCTCCTTGAATATCTCCTGCTCCTACTTATGCCGGGTGCTGGTGCAGTGGCTACTGGCATCTCCAGAGTCACATTCTCAGAGTTCTGTAATCTGAGAGAATAAAGAGAATTTTCTCTGCCAACTCCAACATGACCAGCCTGGAAAGGACACATGAGAATATAACTAATAATAGTTCATTTCAGTGACTGTCCTGAAAACTTTCTGTCACACAAAATTCCCAAGAACAAGTTACTATTATCTCCATTTTTTTGCAAGTAAGGAAAACAGACTTAGAGATATCAGGAGGATATGCCTCAGGTCCTATGGTTAGGAGATGTCTGTGCTCAGTTTCCCAGTTGAGGTGGCACAACAGAAGATCCCATCCCTCTACCAGCTGCTCCAACCGCAGTGTCGCCTGTTGGCCGGCTTGGGTATCTTGCCTATCAGTGAACAAACTGCCATGGTTAGGAAGATGTTATCCTACTGGTTCAGCTTAGGTCTAGTTCCCATAACTCCTCAGAAAATTTAATTCTGTTACCAAAGAAGTAAACACCTCAAGACTTCCTGAGTTTACACAGGTGGTAAGTAGATGAGCTGACAAGGAACTTAGGTCTACCTAATGCTAGAGCCCAGCCTCTCCTTATCTATACTATCTCATAATAACAGTTTGTGTGGCTATCTCATTTCACAGACGAGAATATCAACCTCGTAAAGTCAAATCATCCCCAAATTTGCATGACAAGCAAGACTGAGAAAGATAACTTGATATTAGGTCTCTCCATTGTTTGACTCAGTGATTTGTCCATCCTACTATTCAGTTCCCTTGCAGGAGGCGATGGGATGATTTCACTGTACTTATTTCTAAAGACAACTGGTTCAAAGCACCCATTATATAGTGAGGTAGGAAAAGAAGATACAGTAGTGAAGTAGCTAGGTATTTAGTTTCTATATTAGTTTACTAAGGTACGTGTAACAAAGTATCTCAAAGTGTCTTAAACAACAGAAATTTAGTGTCTCATAGATCCAGAGGCTGAAAGTCTAAGCCCAAGGTATTAGAAAGCTTGGCTTCTTCTAAAGGCTATGGGGAACAATCTGGCTCATATTTGTTGCCCCTCTCAGCTTCTGGGGATTTGCTGGCAATATTTGCCATTCCTTGACTCCTAGATGCAATGCCCTGACCCCTGCTATCATGTTCCCATGGTGTTCCCCCTGTATGCCTGTGTGTACCCAAATGTCCCCTTTTCATAAGTGCATAAGTTACATAGGAGTGGGACTGAATCTTACTCCAGGAGCACCTTACCTTAATTAACCACCACTTCAACAACACTATTTCCAAATAGGCCATATTTTGAGGTACTGTTAGGACTTCAACATATGAATTTGAGGGAAGAGATCATTCAATCTGTAACAGCTTCTCTAATAAGAAAAAGACTAAAGGAAACTGGCATAGGTTTTCTACTAAGAAAGACTTTCATTGGCCCTTTTATTTACGTTAAAGAGGGAGAGAGGTAGAAAATTATCCTTAATGAGCAGTTTGGAAAAAAGTTAGAAAAATGGAATGGATGATTGGAAGAAGGGATAGACAAGAAGTCAGACTGAGAGGATTGGGATGTGGGAAAGGGGATGGGAGATAGCAAAAGTACCTTGCAGTGGCCAGGGCAGCCATTTCAATGTCTTTGATTCAAGCGGGTGGTTGGTTCTGATCCAAAATGTCACTGAGATTATAGAAAGCGGATGGTACGGTCAAAGCCATAGGGATAAAAAGTCAACTTTGGCTTCAATATTGAAGATTATTCATTAGGGGAAGTGGTGAAAAACATGAAAAACAGAAAAGTCATGAGAAAAATAAAATATTAGGATGCAGAGTCATTCTTGAATTCATCTAAAGAGTTAGATCATTATGACTAATGCCTTTGCAACTGCTTTTGTTCAACAAACCACTTCTGAATATTTAAAATACAATTAGTGATTTAGTTTTCTGATATCTATTTCTTGGAAACCAATTGGATATAATCAGCTCTGCCTAAAAACATATTTTTTAGAATTTATAAATAATGATGATCCATAAATGTAGGCTGAAGCTTCATTACTAATGGGGTTCTTAAATGAGCTAATATATGTAACATGGTTAGAATAGTGCCTGGCGCGTAGCAATGAAGCATGTGTTTGCTGGTATTATTAGGTGACATTAATCTCTCATAGGGCAAATGAAATAGAACAAGGTGTAAACAGACTGAAGTGGGTTTGCTTAGAGCTGCTGCCACATTAATAAATTTATTTTTCAGTTGCTTCAATATATACCTCTGATTGTCACTGATATGATATGATGCTGAAAAGAAGGCCTTAATAACCAGATAGGAAAAATAAAAAGATGAAAAGCTTTTATGTTCTCCACTCATTCAACGTGCAGTTAACAAAATGCCTAGTGTTTTCAGCTTTTCAGAATTCTTTGTTAATTAAATACTAAAAGTCACAAGAAAAAAATTAGTATCTAAAACATTAGTTTGAAATGATTTTCAGAAAATGGAAAGAAAATATTGATTATATTCATTACTATTAATTTTGAATTGATATTTTTGCATCTTGATTAACTAATTTTATAATAACTAAGATTAAACTGACATATTATTGTTAAATGATATATATCACATATATAAAGATATAAATTCTTGGGAAGATGCTAAAGTCCACAAAGGCATTACAAATAAGGTATAAGCCATGTTTATTTTTGTTGCTATTAATCGCTTTTAGCATTTTTAAAAAGATTTTATTTATTTATTTTAGAGAGAGGGAAAGGAAAGGAGAAAGAGAGGGGGAGAAACATCTGTGTGTGGCTGCCTCTCACATGCCCCCTACTGGGGACCTGACCTGCAACCCAGGCATGTGCCCTCACTGAGAATTGAACTGGCAACCCTTTGCTTCGCAGTCTGACGTTCAATCCACTGAGCAATACCAGCCAAGACACTTTTAGCATCTTTGTGTAATGATTTTACCAGAAGTTTTAGACCATGTCTCAAGTACCCATTTGTATAAGTTCAGTATAATTCTCTTCTGGTGTTCACTCTCTATCTTTGGCACTCAGTGAATGTTCCCAACATTGTTATTGTTGTCTTACGTAC
The DNA here is from genome assembly GCA_004027475.1 of Anoura caudifer. Lineage (NCBI taxonomy): Eukaryota > Metazoa > Chordata > Mammalia > Chiroptera > Phyllostomidae > Anoura > Anoura caudifer. Next base: position 86,497 of record PVKU01005431.1, read on the forward strand.
TTATAGGCAAGCTATCCACAATTCATCACTTAATGCATATTTTTAAAACCAGCTTTAAAAAGATGCTTACCATGAAATCCAACATTTATAATCATAAAGTCATACTCATGGTAATTATTACTAAATCTATGTTAAGTTTCTCTGCCTCCTTACACTTGATTATACATGGTGACCTTTCTAAGTGTCCAAAACTAATATTGAGATCCTGCAGTAGTTTTCCAACTGGCTGCACATTAGAATCACTTGAGATGCTTATTTATTTATTTTTTATAATTCTTAAGATCCATCTCAGACCAAATTAAATCAGAATATATGGAAAACAGCTCTATGCATTGGCATGTTTAGAAGTTTCTTAGGTGATTCTAGCATGTAGTGAGGTTGAAAATTGAAATAAATAATATTACTTTTTAAAGAAAATTAAGAAATAAGTATAATATGAAAAATTTCATGAGCATTCAAATATAAGGTGATTTGCTAGTATGAGAGATATATTTTAACAAAAAACCCTTACTTTCCAGTTAGGCATGTATGTCAACAAAGCAGTGTTCCTTGGTACAGTGGGAATATGGGAAGTAATAAAATTAATAAACTTGCAATAAACTCAAGGAAAATATATCAGCTAATACAAAAGTTATGAATCCTTAGGCCAACTGGTTCTTCTTACTTTTAGATCTCTTTCTCTCTCTTTTGCTCTCCTTTATTTGATTCTAACGTTTGCTGTTTCACCAAAAATCACTGAATCTGACACTGTACCATTTATTAGCACTAACAAATATCAGTACAGACATTCTGAACTGATGATGGAGTGTGTTACTTCCCTGTCAGTGGAAGAATTTCAATTGGGGACACATTAAAATAACATTAATTACTGAATCACTTTTGTATGTTCATTGAGAATTTGCCTACCTTTGCGTATTTTAATACATATGTCTTAAAAGTTAGCTATAAAGTACTGTTTTCATTTGTGAATATAAATTGTTATTTTTAATACAAATTATCAACAAACAAGCCCAGAGTCCAACTCAGTAGACTTTTCTTGTAACTGACAACATTTTTATAAAAAATATTTTTAACTTTAAAAATATGTCTTAAAGATTTTGGTTCAGGGCTTTAAAAAGCACCTAAGTAAAAGTCAGTTAAAGTTTTAAAAATCCCTTTCATTACCTATAAAATAGAGTGTTCATGGCTTTGTGTGTAAATAAAATAGTTGTGTTGGAGATAATTTATGTGTAATATGTGTGTTTTTAAGCATTATTTAAATGCTCTAAAGACTGAGGGGAATAGCAGGAACTATATGAACTCCTCAAGTAAAATATCAGGTGGAATCCCCTACATATTTAAAAATTGTTTTCCTCTCTCCTTCCCTAGCATCTCCCACTGAATGAATGTGAACTGCATGACTTTGTGAGAAAACTTCATAGTATTCCAATTTTCTCATGCTGTGTGGACTCAGAAGCAAAATGGATAGAAAAATAGCCATCATAATATTCATATTGAAAAAACATACATGCAGCATGCTCTTATTTTCCTTCTTTTCATAAGTAAGCTCTTAATGGTGTCACCAAAACCTGTGCCAGTAATGTGAATATTTAAAATGTTAAATGTCCAAGAAGAAGGCTAATGCTCACACAGTTCAAATTCTGGATATTTTCAGTTAATTTTTTCTAACATCATGAAAATAACACTTTGCTCTACTGCCGAGGTCCATCTGCTTCTGAGTTCATTAATAGAAATTGTTTCTAATACAATAAAGTTAACAGGACCATGAAGTGAAAATGCAAACAGCCCCTTAATTGTAACTTGGAACTACAATCATGCTCTCTGACTACATAAGAAGAACTCTAACAAATGTTTGCTTTACCAGTTAAGGAGTGAGTAAATTTAACCTCTCTTAGGTTTGGAGCAACTTTACTTGAAGAAATCTGGCCTTCCACAGTCATTCCTAGGAAAAAGAAATGACCCCAAAATTCTTTTTGTGACACTTTAGGAATGCTTGAAATTTAATATCAGGCAGATCATCAACTTAAAAAATACAAATAGATTCAAAATGCTACAGTTTTATGAAAGTTAACCTTTTATTGTAATTAATAGATAAGATCAGATAGGAGGAGAGAGGGAGCCATAAATTTCCATTTCTCTATATGATCTGGTGAACTGGATAGAAAATCTAGGTTAAAGCATTTATAAAAGAACTAGTCTCTCTTAGTACTTTTTGAGGCTTTTTCAAGTTGTGAAAACTTGGTATTGCTGAGACTTTTTCTGATGTTTCCTCCACTTTTTTTTTATTGCAAGTCCCAACTAACTGAGAACATCTGGGGAAGAGGTGATGTAGGTTCTTTCCTTGTCAACCCTGGGAATAATATTCTTCTCCCTGAATTTAGTCCACCTTGCTGGGGCATGTGTCAAACTCCATTGTTCAATCAATTTTGCATTTCTATAGTGAATCTTTACTTTTTCTAACCAACCTTCATTTCATTGTATTCAGTTTGCTTCCAAAGAAAATCCTTGATGAGTGGGTGGAACAGGGGATGGGCAATGAAAAATTTCTGAGCTTTGGAATAAAATTGTCCCAGGTTTGAACTATTTCCCCCCTATTTGTTTAGTTTTTCTTTTGTGCCAATTGCCCAGGGAGACATATTAGGAAAATATTGCTACAAGAAATGTCCAAGATTTTACTGCCTATGTTTTCTTCTAGATATTTTTATGATTTGAGTCTAACATTTGAATCTTTAATCCATTTTGAGTTAGCTAGGAGACTTTAGAAAAACTTATCCTTTGACTGTCTTAATTCTTGTGACAGCAAAATGGAACTAATAATCTCATTGCTTCTCCCAGAGGAGGTATGGGGTAGCAATGAAAATAAAATCTTAGCTTCTGTTTTTTTTTATTTCATTTATAAACTCCTTTCTTTCTAGCACCTTCCCTCACTTTGCCTCAAAGTTTAACTTAAATCTATACCCATTAGTTATAACCTAGCATCTTTTCTAACACTTTGGTTCCTAGAATTTATTTTTTCCTCTTAGATAGTATGGTCTAAGATTGAACTCTTGAAATACTGTTCTATAAGAGAAGATTTATGCTTTACTATAGAAAATCTCACAAATGTGCATAAATGAATTTGCTGGTTTCAACTCTAGAGAGGAGGTTTCAGCAAGCTTTATAAGAGGCATTGCGTAAAACTAGTCGAGTATAGTCTACTTGATTTAGGAAGGTGGCCTAACTATGTAAGTACTATCCTCAGTTTCCATATCTGTACAATGGTCATTAGCAACAGTACTTAACATAACATTGTTATAAGACTAAAAAATAACAATCTCTGATGGATTAGCTTTTACTGCTTTTACTTGGTGCAACTTAAAATGAAGTAAATTAATTTTGGTCAGAACAGGATTGATTGACAAGTTAGAAATTTTCTCTGTCATAAATGTATGTAGTTCAGACACAAATTTTTGTTATCCATAGACTGTGTCTAAGTGGCCTTCTGGTTGCTTACTTACTCTGTTCTTATGATGCTTGAATTGTCAACACAACCATAAGTCAATTATCTTTTTTAATGTTAGCAATAAGCAACAGGAAAATAAAATTTCAAAACTAAAATTCCATTTTAAATAGTGCCCAAACTGCATGAAATATATTAGAATAAATCTAACAAAAGATATGCAAAATGACATGAGGAAAACCCTAAATTACCACAGAGAAGATTGAATAAAACCAAGTAAATGGGAAAAAATGTTATGTTTATGTCCTGGAAGACTGAATATTGTTAAGATGGCAATTGATTCGCAAATCCCAGTAAAAATATAAAAACTGGCAAAGGATTTTAAAAGGTATACAAAAATGCAAATGCTCTAAAACAGCCAATAATGTTTAAAAGAAGAACAAAATTGGAGGACTAACACTGCTTGATTTCAAGACATGATTTAGTATAGTAAGTAACCAAGGTAGTTTTATATTTGCTAAGAGATCAGCATTTAGATCAGTGGAATGTAGTGAGAACTGTAAAAGTAAACCCACAAATAAATGGACAATTGATTGTCAAAGCATTCAATGAATATCTAATCAAATGAATATCCAAGCAATTCCATGAAGGAATAAAAGTGTTTTTTTTTATTAATTATTCTGGAAGAACTGGATATTCATGAGGAATAAGAACCAAACCTTATCTCACACCATACACAAAAATACTTTGCGATGAATCATACTCCTAACTATAAAACCTAAAACCATAAAATCTTCTTGAAGAAAACATAAGAGGAGGACTTTACGACCTTGGATTAGGCAAGGATTCCTTGTTTAGGACACAAAAATAGAAGATCTATAAATTATATTTTATTAATGTTGAAAATTTTATTTTTCCACAAAGAAAATAGAGAAGCAATCCCAAACTAGGAGAAAATATTTACAACAAAGAAGATCAGAGAAAGGATTTGTATCCAGAATATACAAAATACTCTTGCAATTCAGTAATAAGACAAACAACCCAATAAAAACCAATGTTCAAGAATTTTGATCATAAATTTCACCAAAGAAGATATATGAGTGAAAATAAATATAGAGAAGATGCTTAACAGTATAATGCACCAAGTAATGCACATTAAAGCTGCAGCCACTTTAGGCTTTCAAGAATGTTAATGAGTGAAAAAACAGACCATGCCAAATTTGGTAAGGATGTAGAGGAATTAAAATTGTCCTACACTGCTGGTGGAAATGTAAGATGGTAAAACCACAGTGGAAAACATTTTGGCACTTTTATTAAAATATTAGATATACACCTGCCATATAATCCAGTTATTTCACTCCTAGGATTTATGCAAAGGGTTAAAAACATATGCCCATGCAAAAATTTATACACAAATTTTCCTGGTATGTTTATATGTAATAACCTAAACTGGATACAACCAATAGCAATAGGTTAATGGATAAACAAATATTGGTATAAAAGCACAATGGAATATTATTTATTCATTAAAAGGAGCAAATTGTTGATGCCTGCAACCCTAATCTAGAAAGCAGATTAGTAGTTGCTTGAAGAAAGAGGTGTAGGAAGGGGATGGATTTTAAAGAAAGCACAAGGAAACTTTGATGTTAGAGAAACATTCAGTATCTTGATTGCATGAGTCTAACTATCAGCTAAACACATTTATTATGTGTTGTTCATATCTATAACTATATCTAAATCTACACATATCTATATACATATATATAATAACAGTTCTATAAAGTGGCTAAAATTAAAACAAGGGAATTTTAAATTTTTTAACCTGTATTTATATATTTATAGGTATAAATTATAAAAATATATATTTATGTTTATATATTTGTATCTTTTTATGACTCATTTAAAACTCATATTATAATAGACCTGGTCTATAATGGGGCTTCCAAGACAAAGTATGAGGTGGGACTTTATGTTTCTTTCTTTCTTTTTTTTTTTTTTTTGATATCTGCCAATTCATTTATTTATTTTTATTTGTAGAAGGAGTTGAAACAAATTGTTAAGGGTATTTTCATTCCCCCCCCCTCAAAACCTATACTTGAAATCTGGTGTTTGTGTATGTGTGTGGCTAGGGGTAGGGGTGACATTAGTGGGGGGGGTTAGTATCCTGAAATGGATAAACTGAGATTCTAGTTATAAAATACTTTCTATTTAATCCAAGAAAGTTCAAGAAACCTGGCATAAATGCCTTCACCTGATAGGGTGGGAGAATGCATGGGAGAGGGGAACAGTCCTTGAGGGTCTGCCTTAACAGATGATAGTCTTAGGAGTGAAGGGTTTTTTTTTTTTTAACTCCTAAATCTTATCTTTTTCAGAAAGCTAAACGTTTTCCATAAAGAGTCCTTTTGCAAACATTAAAATATATAGACACAAAGCATGTTGTGTGGGCAGAGAATAAGCTTGGAGAGGCAGTCTTATCAAATCTTATACTGATAGAATCTAGCCCTGCCATTAACCTACAGAGGAGTTTGTACCGTGGACCAGTCTCCCCAACCCCAACCCCCACCCCAACCCCTAACTTGAGAACAGTTTCTTCCTGGATGCAGTTCTATTGAAGTAGTGCCTCATCAACATCATCCTTCAGGTTTCTTTACATAGACCTTCTAGTCCTGAGTGGGGATTTGATTTACTTCTCCCCATGGGTTCTTATTCTAGGCTGTGTGGTCTGATGATCCATACTCAGTGTCTTGGAACATCTTTCCTCATCCTATGTTAATTCTACTGACCAGCTCAAGTTCACTTTGGCTCCAATCTTCCTTGCTACCCACTTCCCTGACCTCCTCCCCTCGTAGTACACACATGCTGCAGCAGCCACTGCCTGTGCCAGTCTCCTCATATTTATTTTATGTGGCTTTGAAAAATCAATTATTTTAATTTCCCTGGCTAGACTACAATCTCCTCAAAACAGGAAGAACATCATATAATTATGTGGATCCTTCTCAGTATTTGGCTTAATATCTAATGTACAGTTAGATATTAAGTAGATATTTGAGTACAGTATGTACTCAAATATTTATTGATTAATGTATTATAGGCCATAATAGAAAAATAGTAAAAAGTCCACACATGAGTGGATTTCCCGAAATAATAATAACAATTATGTATATTTGTAGAGCATAGAAGTTGAGCACATGGATTTGGAGTCATACAGGCAAGAGTTTGGTTGAAACTTCAGCTCTGCCTCTTACTGGGGCGAGTCAGTTAAACTCTGAGTCTCAACTTTTTCATCTATAAAATGGGAATAATAATACTATCCTGACAAAACTAATTTCAGGGTCAAATGAAAAATGTTTGTTAAGGTCTTCATCATTGAACCTGTACAAATTCTCAATGATGGTAGGTTTGTATGATGTTTACAATTTTAGCATGGTTTTATATTCTTATTTAATAAAACCAATAGATCTCAATTATATATAGGAACTCGATAATTTCCAATTTATTAATGCATAAGTTGAGATTGGCAGACATAGTAATCTGTTTACTGTTACATAATTTGTTTTTTGATACATGATTTATTGCATCTTTAAAATATCGCATATAAGTTTGAGAAATCGTTTGGCATTTTGCTGTTTCTATAGGTGGACAACTTAGATCTTATTCATCCATCTGCTGAACTGTTTCTTTTTCATAGATACCATCCAAAATGTTTCTGATACCCTAGTTTTTAACTGTTGTGGCTTGCTGAATTAAAGCAGCCAAATTTGATACAAGTTCAGTGTTGTTTCCTTCAAAAATCAACTCATCTTTCTAGGCTTGAGATGCTGAACAAGAAACTCCTGACCCCATCCAAATCCTGCGAGGGTATTTTTCACCCAAGAAATTTCTGATTTCAGCAAGAAAACCATTCTCCTGAATCACAACATTGATGGGAAAGGAAGCGTACACAGACCACATCTTGTGTCGGAAGCAAAGTGTAACACCCTTGATCATGTTCTATACATAGAGTGAATGGTGGCCATTTTCTTTCTATTTCCCCACTATTTGTTTACCAGAGCCTCTTCTTTTTTCTTACTGAGGAGACTGAGTTCTACACTGATGTGATTGAAGTCCCACCACAGGGCACCTCTGGGGCCCTGAACAGTAACTGTGTGTCCCTCCAGAGTGATGTGGATGTTGTCTGAGATGTTGACAGCCCATAGCCTGAGTGCTGAGAGTAGCCTCCATCCTCATAGTAGATGCGACAAAGAGCTTGCTCTGAATAACCTGTTAATCAATGTGTGTTGTAGGAAGCAAGAAGTGATAATAATTCCACATTTGTGATTATCATTTAATTTAAATGAATGAAGGAGAAACAATAAATCCTTGCAACAGTGCTGTGACCTGGAACAGGTACAGCCTAATTCATTAAACTGATTTCAGCCAAAAAGGAGGAAAGTCAAATTCAAAAGTAAAAGAAAGTGGCAAGTCGGAAACAAGTGAAAGACAAGAGAATAGTGTGGTTAACTACCCAACAATTTCATTTATTCCATCCTAGATTTTTAACATCATGTAATCATAATCGTATGTGATTGATTCAGAATGAACATGTGATCCAATGACATGATGTAAAGAGAGGTTGGTTGGAGTGGCTTCTGGGAAATTTTGTTTTGCTTCTAGAGACCCTTAAGAAAAAAATCTCTTTTCTTCTGGTTGTCCTCATGTCCAAATGTGTTTCCTGGAATTGCTGCAGTCACCTTACCACTCATAAGAGGAAGGCACTACCTCCAAAAATGAAAAAGCAAAGACACGATAATGTCTTTGAACATGTGACTCAACTTTCTTGAAATCCACTGGATTTCTAGTGTGAAAACAATCATTTCTATATTGTTTAAATCAATTTTAATAGATGTTTCTATTGTTTGCAGTTGAAAGAATCTTACCTATTACACTGGATCTCAGAAAACTTTCAGAGGTAAGAGCATGTGAGGAGTATACTGTTTCCACATTGAAAACTGAAAAAAAAAAATCACAAAGATTGTACCTAATAACAGCTTTTAATCCAATGCTCCATTTTTCCTTGTAGCATCTCCAAATGTGACAGGCATTTCAAACTTGCTTGTCAACGTGCTTAAAATGTACATGACATTTTCAAGGAAAGGAAATCAAGTAATTGCCTGAGCCAATAAGCTTTTTGGAGTCATCTTGAACTGCTGGCCCCCCTTCACAAGCTGAAAATAAAATGCCTGGGTGGAGGCAAAGAGGGGGGTGGACCTTAAAATGTTTTGAGAAAATGTCAAATGTAATCTGTCTCTTTTGATTTAATAAACCATGGGAATTCCTAGGTGGGTGCTTGATTATACAAAAATAAGACCAGAAACTTGATCACAGCCAAATTCCCGGAGGAATATGCGTCCTGTCAGTTGAGAGTTTCCACAGTGGGATTTTCTAACTAATGGTTTGATTTTGCCTAAATGACAAAATCTTTTCATCTTAGTCCTCTCTGGTCACCAAACTAACGTACTAATTCTGATCCTAGATATCTCATAGTAATAGTGCTCCAATAATATGACAATATATTTTCTCAGCAATCCAAAATGCCTTGCACTCAGTAAGCCTTCAAAAAATATTGACCTATTTATAGAATGTTTCAAACATCTTTCCCGTTTCAGTCCCAAACACTCCTATTTGTACACATTCTGCTATTCACGAGCTCTTTAGTATTTCTGGGGTTCTCTGATGGAGATCAACATGCTTTTGAGATTCTTCAATCAATATAACAAATTCATTCAACAAATATTTATTTTCATGTGCCAGGCAAGAATTAGGCACTTGGGATATAACAGTAAACAAAACAAAATTCCCTCTCTTCAAGGGGTTTATAGAGTATAAGAAACAGTGAATGAATAAGACATAATAATTAAAGAATCATTTAATATGTTAGGGATGGTAAGTGCCATGAAAAAACATATTAAATAGGGTAAAGAGACTGAGAGTGCAGGAGGATGAAAGGCAGGTGGCAGTTTTAATAAAGATAGGCATGAGAGGCCTTAGTGGGAGTGTGGACTGTGATAAAGAGTTGGTGGAAGTGAGAGAGTTATTGAAAGGAATATTGGGGGCAAGAGTGTGGCTGGCACAGGAAACCACTCCTGCCAAGTTTCTGAGGTAAGAACCTATCTTGTGTGTTTGATAAATAAATAGCCAGGAGGCCATGTGTGGCTTTTGTGGAATGAGTGGAGGGAAGAATACTGTGGGAAGTGCTGAAGAAGGCAGAGGGAAGACAGGGTTGGGTGGCATAGTTACGCTTTAGTTATGTAGGGCCTTGTGTATCATTGTGTAGACATTGGCTTTTACTCTGAAGGCAATAGAATGCCAATACAGCATATTCAGTACAGAAACAGTATGGACTGTTTCATATTATGGGATGATCACTGGTGCCATATTGAAAATAAGGTGACTGAAGGGTAGAAGCAGAATAAGCAGAAGTTATTTCATTAGTCCAGGCTATTAATAATTGTAGGTATATTTTTTTTCCCTGGAGCTGTCATAACAAATTACCACAAACTGTGTATCTTAAACAAAGAAAATTTAACCTCTTACTTCCTGGAGGCCCCAAGTGTGAAATTAAAGTGTTGGTGGGGCCATGGTCCCCTGAAGGCTGTTGAAAAGAATTTGTTCTTTTCTCTTCCAGCTTTTGGTGTTTGCCAGAAATTGTTCGTATTCCTTGGTTTGGGGCAGTATACGCCAATCTCTAACTCTGTCTTTACTTCACTATTTTCTCTCTCTGTGTGTCTGCACCTCCAAATCTTTCTCTCATTAACATTATACCAGTCATTGGATTTAGGGTCTACTTTAATTTGGCATGATCTCATCTTAACTTGATTACATCTACAAAGAACCTATTTCCAAGTAAGGTCACACCCATAGTTACCAGAGGCTAGGACTTCAAAATGTCAAGTAGGGACAACAATTTAACCCATAGAAGTAGGTGGTACTAGTAAAGATGATGAGAATGATGAGATTCTGGGTGCATTTTGAAGGTAAACCCAGCACGATGAGAAGATGGATGTTGGATGTGAAAGAAAATGGCTTCAAGGTTGACCGACACCTTAATTTTTCATCTCCCATAGACTTCTAATTCAGTTACCACTCACACATCTGTTTTTCAGCTTTCTAAATTCTGTTGTTGTTGGATTCTGTTCAGTATTTTCTCTCATAAGTTTATAACTTTAAGTAAAAATCACTAGTGAGGCATTTGGGGTTTGGAAAATAGTTGTAGTGAGCACATATGTGTATAATCTGCAATGCTTATCCAAATTTTGTCTCCAGGGGTAAATCTAAGTTTGTGAGGGCGAAAGCTTAAACATTTCCTGGGCTCACTTTAAGAAAAAATTATACATACAAAATTAGGTACAATAGCAGTGTTTCCCTTAAACCTGGACAAGAGGGGCCCCTGTTCTGGATACACACATACACACACAGATTTATTAAAGAACCCAGATCTTCTATCACTTGGGATCTGACACTCAGCACTAACACAGACAAACTATAAACCCAAACTCGTGCACTCATGACTAACATCCTCAAGTCACAGGGAAGTCTTTCCCACATCTGACATTCTACGTCCTCAAAACAAAACAAAACAAAAAAAGGTTACTGTGTTTAAGCACTGTGAAGATTTTTTTGTTTTGCTGATGTCCATATCTGAGCTGGGCATTGCTTTGGAGTTTGAAGAGGGTTTGAGATGCAGAAGTACTTGGGTAGCAGAAAAGGCAGATTATCTTATCAATTCCTTTCTCTGAGTAAGCACAACTGCAAGAGAGTATGGCTTTTTAAAGTATAATTTCAAGTACTGACAAAGATTCATTCATTCATTCACCTATGCTTCTATTCAGGTTCTAAAATTCAGCGTGATGATCACAATATTTGCACTAAATAGCAGTTGGGAAACATTTTTTTAATAATGAACAACTCATATTCTTAAATTTGTGTAGATAGAGATATGAATACTTAAAATAAATATAGAATCCTCACTCACTGTATGGTTCTACATATTGCCTTACAAGATGAATAAATTACAATTAAGTAGCAGCTGTTTATATGATAAAATTAAAATGTTTTATAGTATTTTTTGTAATAACAATAATATATTGTATCATATATGATTCCTTGTGAGGTTTGAACATGATATTCAAAATTCTAAGTTTATTTCTGAAGCTAAATATTTTTTTAAGACATTTACTGAAAATGTCAGTAAGTATTGCCCCAGAAGAGCAAATTTCCTCCAAATTGAATTTAATAAAATATTATAAAATACTCAAAAAGCTAATAATCATCATTATTAATAAAATTAAAAGTATGTAAAGGTCTTGATTATTACTATATATAGGGCTTTTGGTAAAAATAAAAAATGACTAAATATTTGTATTCCATGAATTATGTGCATCCCTATATAATTATACCCAAAATCATTACTCCATTACTGGATTAGCCAGCTGTGTATAATAATTTCAGTCCTCTTCCACATTTGACCAAGTTCCAGTCACCTAAAAACACTATTTTTAACATATTTATCCCCTAATTTATCATTATGGAGGTATAATGGTTAAGACTGGAGAACATTTTATCTATAGTTAGTATATTTACAACTTTGGTATTTAGACATGTGGTGTGGTTGTTTTTCCATTGTACTGTTTCTTAGTTCCAAAAACATTAGGGTTGATGGACCGGTTCAAATGTAAAATTTTCCTTATAATGAAAAAAAAAGCATCAGGCAAATTTACAAATTCCAAAACATGGTCAAATATACCATATCCACAATGCCAGAAAAATCAATTCACAATTTGATTTATTTTACTACTTAATTTCCTGACAAACATATTTTTTCCTTTAGTTTTGGTTGAATACTCTCTGGTTTCCTCTTTATATGACAAAATGCCTATTTTTAATAGACTATTAACATAATTCAGTGTTTTTATTGCATGATATTCATATTTATGTTTCCATAACATTTATAGTTTAGATTTTTTTCAGCTTCACAAATCATTATTAGAAATATCCGAGAAACATTGGGATTGTTTTAAAGTTTGGGAAAACTTTACCGGATTTCTCCCCAATGAGAATCTTTACAAATCATCTTTCTGCTGCCCCTGCTACAGCTTGCGCCCTGTAAACTTGAGAATTCTGATAGATTCTATTTGGTGTGATTTCCGTCAAAAAGAAATGGGAAGAGCTACATAGGTGGTGTGTTTAGAGCCCGATATGCTGCAGTATTAAAGAACAAGGTATTCCTGATGGGAGATAACTTTTATATTCACTGGATGGTGATGAAATTCTAGTTCTTCCCTGACAAACTGAAGTCTTACAAGAATTTTCCACAGGGACACTTTCCTTTCATGATGCAACCTCTGCTGCGGCATTGGCGGTCGCCATGCTGGGTGCGCCAGCACACTGGGCCCTGGCCGCACCCCGGGAGGGTTCTTCCACGGAACAGCAATGACTTCACTGCACACGGACAGGCCTGAGCATTACATAAACGTATTCCAGTAAGCCCAAAGTAAGTGTATCTCTGAGTCTACCTCTCTTAGCCCGGATCCCTCAAATGCCTGTGGTCTTTCCAGTGCCACCAGACACCTAGGAAGCATGGAGTGGAGAGAAACATGACTCTTTAAACAGTGGAAGCTAAATGCCTTTGTTTTGAATTTTATAGAAACATGTGACCATACCCTGCTAAGCTCCTCTCTCAGGGTCTTGGAAGGTACCTGCACGAATGAAGGGCCCTGCAGCTTAAGCTTCATTAGCTTCACAGTGCTCGCCCTCTCTGCTTCCTGTGTGAAGTCACTTTGCTGTCGCCATTGATTGCTCCGAAAGCTTGGCTGACCAAAACCTGGGGGGAGGTCTTCAACTTTTGATAATTTCAGTCGCTTTATATAGGATAGTGAATACAGTGGAGCCCGTATAGATTTCAGCTTTGTTTGCAAAATTCCGTCCCAGGGCTTTTATAGTACAAATAAAATCAGTTAGTAGCTAACCAATTTTTGTTTTTCAGAAGCTAAAAAAAGCAAGTTTAGAATTGAGCTAGGCCATGTGGCAGCACAGGGAGAAGAAGAATGAACTGAAATGAAAGCACAATCTGGAAGAATAACTTCAAAACAATGCAGCGGGATGAAGAGTCCTGCTGCTCCCATTTATGAGTCTCTCAAAGCCCAGTGCTCACATCAAGAGCTGTTAGCGGGCGGCACACTCCTAGGCAACCAACCGGCAGGGGGCGCAGGCTGGGATTCTCGCAGGGTAGCGTGAAGAAAATCAATTTCAATCCTCCAAGGATGATATACGGCCAATGAAGGTCACTAAACACTATCAGCTCTCTGAGACCCTTGAGATTTGAGAGATTTCCAAAAATTACCACCCTCCAATTTTGGCCCTCTGGTTGAAAGCACATACTGTATTTTATATTTCTGCCCATTTTTACCTGTCGAGGGTAGGAGTAAGAAGGAGAGGCATATGTAAGTATGAGCTATCTGAAGATTCTGGTTCAAATACCACTGATTACAAAATAAATTCTTGGAGTTGTAATTACACCCATAAAAAGACTGACTACTATACTCATCCACCTAAGGAAAAGTGATTTGCATTTTTTTAATCCAGTTATTTTACCAGTGGTCACAGCCATTGATTATGTTTTGATTAATGCCTGGGAAAATTAAATGTTTCAGCAAGATTTAGAAGGATTAGTGATGAGGTAGTAAAGTAAAAAACATAAAACTTACAAAAGTGTCTCAGCGTGCCCCCTCCCCTCTTTCTTTGCTTATTATGTAGCCTAGCATAATTCATTTAACTCCTGGGAGTCTCAATCTTCTCATCTATAAAAGGGGGTAATGATGTCCAACCTACCAATATTAAAGGATGGTTATCAAGATCAAATATGAAACTGTATGTATAAATGCTTTTTAGACAGAAATATTACAAACATAGGATATTATTCTATCTATTTTTTAAAATATGAAACTAATGCCTTAATGAAACAAGCTTTTTGATTGAGGTGGGTGATATGAAAAAAGCAGAGAAGTGAAGGACACATTGAGGAGAAATTAGGCTTAGACTAGATGGTGGAATGTCCAAGGGCTGTTCCAGGGGGAAAAATAAATAAACCCAGGGAGTTTATTTATTTTTATTACTTTTATTTTTTTCAATTATAATTTACATTCAAAATGATTTAATATTGGTTTCAGGTGTACAAAATAGTGGTTAGACAATCATACATTTCAAAAAGTGTTCCCCCCAATATTTCTAGAACTCTCCTGGCACCATACATAGTTATTACAATATTATTGACTATATTTCCTATGTTGTATTGTATATAGCCATGATTATTTTGTAACTACCAATCTGTACTTCTCAACCCTTCACCTTTTCCACACAGCCTCCCTCCCCATTTCCCCTCCGGCAACCATCAGCATACTGGGATATTACATGCTGAACAATGCAATGGATACAGTATAACATTGTTTAGGATGCCCTTAAATTAAGCACAATCAGAGGACACATTGACATTTTGAAGTTGCTAGACTTTCAGGGTTGCATCACAAAACCTAGCAAGTCATTATCCTCCCAAGATACTTATGCGCTGCTTTGTCCACAGTGCTAGTGACATCTAACGGGCTGGGAAACGTATTTCCATTCTCTTTGCAGGCCTGGCTCTTTATAAGCTACAGGTAATGGAAGGGGTTTGCTATGAAATGTGTAGATACAATGAAGTTAGAGCTCAAATTCTGCCTCCTTGTATCTACCCTAAACTCAGAACCTTGGCCATTCAGTTAAAAGAAAAAAAAAAAAAAGTTTGACTATAGTGGAAAGCTTTCACAAGGGTTTCAGTAAAACCAAATTTCATCCCCAAACTCTGAGAATATTCTGTTCTTCATAAAATGGCCAATATACTCACCTATTGAAGACTTAGATGTTGACCATATTGATTTTGGGACTCCTGTTATGAGAGACTTTAACTCGGACTGAAAGCAAACAAGACAGAAATCCCTAAACAGGGGAGGATTTTGTTCCTGACTTTTGGTTCCACACATGCCTTGCTTTACTAAGACCAGGCTGACTGGTGACATCAGTACATTAATAAGAAGGCACTTCTTTCCTGCTTTACCAGTTCATGTTTGGGAATCTCAGTTTCACAAATGAAATGGCACGTAAGAGCTCCACTCCCCTTGGATATGCTGTCCTCCATGAACTGACAAGGGCTTGGTAGGTACCTGCAGTAATGGGTAGTGACCAGTGAGGGAAGCAAAGAGCAGCATCCCAAGAGTAGTTGACTACAAGGATTTCTGGCTGAGATGGTTATCACTCAAGAGATGACAAATAACATCAGAAACCTGGGAGAATTACATGTGTCAAGCAGAGAGGAGAGAGCTGAGCGATTCAAAATAGAAAAGAAATTGTGAATAAGAGCCTGTAGTCACATAAAAGAAACGCCTGATAGAGTTTGAAAGCTAATGTGAACAAACTGATGGACAGGAACTCAAACAGGAAACGGAATCGAAGACTGCGTGTGGAGTTGTGGAGTGAGGAGCAACATGTGGCACAGATGTGACTAGCAGGCAGTTCCAAACTCAATTCAAAACTCATTCAAAGTTTTGAAACTTTTTCAGCACTCAAGGGTCAGTGCTATGTTTTTGGAGAGAAGTTCCTGTTTCCTAAGGTTTGCTATTTTATACTTGTTTGCAGCATTAATAAAAAAAATTTGTAATAAAGCCAGTGAATAGTAATCATAAAATACTCATTGTCACTATTATATACTGAATACTTTTTATGTGTCAAGCAATATTCTAAATATTTTAAACATATTAATTCATGTTACAGGATAAAGGCAATTGTGTGTTCAGAGTTGTTCTTTGTTGTAATCATTATTTAGGATAAGATTTAAAAGCTCAGCAGTGGGTATTGGTTGCCTATTCAGCATTCATTCTCCCTTCCTCTTCCTTAAAAGAATACTATTTTCCCTTATTTTACTGTCTTTTACTTTTAGTTATCCATCTCTCTCCTTAAAGCCTGTGGATCAATTTAGCCCAGCTCCATAAATGAGCTCCAATTCATTTTGTGCAGAATAATTCTCTTCCCTTGCTCAGGTTCCTTACAGGTTCGGGGTTTGACATGATACACAATTCCAGCCAATGGGAATGAAAAGTTTCCTGAGAACTTCTTTAAAAGCTCCACCTATAATCTGGGTGGGATTAAAATAAAGTTTCACCTAATTCTCCCATGACTGCTTTGAAGAGTAACCACTTTGCAGATAATACAGTATTTTTAAAAAAAAAAAAAGATTTTGTTTATTTACTTCCTAGAGGGGAAGGGAGAGGGAGAAAGAGAGAATCACAATGTGCAAAATATCCATTAATTGGTTGCCTCTCACATGCCCCCAACTGGGGACTTGACCTGAAACCCAGACATATGCCCTTTTTGGGAATCAAACCTATAGCCTTTTGATTCACAGACCAGCACTCAATCCACTGAGCCACACCAGGCAGGGTTGACAATGAGGAGCTGGAATTCCATCCCAGAGCTGTCCGACTGCTACAAAGCGCAGACTTTTTCCACCATAACCTGGGCTTTTATTTATGTCACCACAAGTGATAGACTAATGCTATCCCTGCTCCAAAGATGTTTACATCCTAATTCCCAGAACCTGTGGATATATTACCCAATATGGCATAAGGTATATGTTATCTTATTTGCACTTGCGACTAGATTAAACTTTTTGAGATGGGAAAATTATCCTGGATTATCCACGTGGGCTCAGTAAGGGTCCTTATAAGAGAGAGGCAGCAGAGTCAGAGTGAGAGAAAGAGATGCAATGACAGAACAGGTCAAAGTGATGCAGCTGGGAGCCAAGGCATGCTGTCATCCTCTAGAAGTCGTAGGAATTTTCCCCAGGACCTGATCCCTCCCTAAAGCCTGTAGAAGTGTCTGAGCTCCGTGGACACCTTGATTTTAGTCATGTTTATAACCCATCTCAGGTTTCCACTCTCTGGAATGATAAGATCATGAATTCGTATTGTTTTAAGGCATTAAGTTTGTGGTAATTTGTTACAACAGCAATAGGAAACTAGTGTATCACATAAGCATAATCTGGTATTCAAAGTATCAGATATATGATCCAATTTTCAAAGAAACATGCAAATTTTGATATTTGACTAAGTTTTGATTTTGCTTGTTCTGCTCCAGTTTCAACATTACAAATTTTCACCAAGGGAAAACAAAAAATATTTTTGTGCCTAGGAAATTTGACTCCATTTATGATAGTAACACAACCTGTGTATCATCTGGATATTTTTGTAAAATGTTTGTGACTATCAGCTTATATTCATTTGGCTTCTCTTTTATTTTATGTCTGAATGATAGCCCATTTCCAATCTCAGAATGAATGCACCACCGTCATGAAATGTGTTCATGTTAAAAAGGCCATATTGACTTAATTCTTAAGCTGATTCAGTCTACCCTGTTTTAAAGTATGTATTGAAGTAAGAGAGTTTCCTGAAGAATTTGACCATTTCACAAAATAGTAACATAAGTTATCTTCCTCAAATGATATTTTTCCCTGTGGAAATTTTATTGCTCTTTAAAAAGACAGCCATCCTGTTATTTTGGCTAAATGTGTGCAGTGGATTTTGGAACTGTTTTCATGAAGATGGTTACTAAGAGTATCATCTAGGGAACTTAAATTAATTTGGATACTGAAAAGACAATAAGTTCATTATGCGTACATACCAAGGCACCTGTCTTTCCATGAAAATAAGAGTAATCAAAAAGTCTGCATGCATCATAGATACTGCTCTTTGCAGGACCACACACAAAAAAGCAAAATGTCTGCCTTTTGGTGGACATCTTTCCTTAAAGTACCCTATGCCATCCTTAGCCACACGTAACAGCCCAGAAGTGGCACTTAATTCCTATTCAAGAATCACCATGCAATACTGTTTCTCATGTAAGGTTCACCATTAATCGTCAATTAAGCTTACAGAATTCATTGATGAGAACTACATAGAAGCTGCTATTGCATCTTACACAGGAAAATAATGACCAATAGGAATTACCAGACTTCTTACCTTCCATCTGTCATGTCATCATCTGTTGGAGAACTCAGCCCTGAGGAAATAGTACTGGGAGTACCTCTCAAACCTCTCTGTAATGATAGTAGTTATGAATATGGAACAATTCGGGGCACTAATTCTTCGTTTATCTACCTATACAAGTTTAGTGAGTATAATTCATTTTCTCTAAATTTCAATTCCCTCTTTTTTTTACATGAGGTCCATAGCAGTACCTATCTCATAGGATTAGTATCAGTATGAGACAACCCATTTATAAAATCTGATACATATTAAATATCCAATAAATAATAATGGTGATTGCTTTCTTGCCCCAGATTTAGTTGGGAATTCATGCCCAACACAAGTGAACTCTGGCTGTGGCGTGGTCTGTGTTTACTCGTTTATTATTTATACAGCAAGGCCTAGTCCTTGTTAGACGCTGTGGAACTGGATTAAGGTGAGTGTCTATTAATCTAATTGAGATCACGAGGCCCTTTCCATCACCTAATGCTGCCTTCCTCCTTTGAACTCATTTGAACTGCAAGGTGAAAGACGCAGTAATTCTTTTGGGGGCACCAAAATGATGAAGTGGGGATACCTGTTAATTCGATATCTACTTGAAAAACACATAATTCATAAGAGCTCTAACGGTGAGGTACCCACCCTGCCGTGCTTAAGAGTTTATATTAGCAATTGCAGGGCGGAATGTGATACCAACCGGGGAAGTGCTGCCAAAGAGCCTTGGAGCACTAATGTTCGTTCGTCTTCCCCAGGATCCCATACAGAAATGAGTCTGTAATTGTAAGAAGCCAGGTATAATTAGTTAGGGAATTGTTCCTTGTAACTAAGTTCTGTCCTGGAGACAATTAGGTTTCTGCCTTTTTATATTTGTCCAAACACTAGAGGTGTATAAAGAAATGTTGTGATACAATTTATGCTCTTAAGGAAGCTAAAAGGAAAAAGAAACAATTTAAACATAAATATACACATTAAGAGCACTTAGTTGATAAAATGTACAATAGATTATTGTGCTTACTGGAGAATACACTAGTATTTTACAGTATACATTAAGGCACTGTAAGAAAGCCTCATTGGATCACTTGAAGGTTAGAATCACTGAGAAATTGTCTCTCGGGAGAGCAGATCAACCTTAAGTATCTGAAGATAGCATCTCTTTGAACAGTGTGATTGTCAGGAACCCTGGAAACAGTGAGAGTTTGTTCTTCCTGGTCAATTACATAGTAACTGTAATTGTAATGAGAGCTCAATCCAGAATATTTTTAAATACTTAGAAATTTGCAGTAATAAAATTTTAAGTTATAGTTTGATTTATAAGCATATTTTAGTTCCAGAAATGGGTGATCAGGAAAATAATGTCAAGCTTTACAATGTATTACTTAAGGCCAACCTCCTGTGGAGGAAATTGAGATGGGACTAAATTCAAGGAGTAAAAGGATTTTGTAAAATTTCCAACTGTGAGAGAAGATCTTGTTCACGTCCCTTAAAAGGATAGTCGTGGGTATCAAGTGGCTGTGATAGATTTCACTGCATGCATTATAAGAGTAATGAAATAGGTTTTCTTCTAATGTCAGTAATTATATCCTTTGAAACTATTTAAATATGGGATAAAAATTTTAATTACAGACCTAAAAATATGCATGAGGGTACCTAATTTAACAGTTTAGAGTTATATGAGAGAAAACAGAAGGCACCGTTTTAGACCACCTAAACATGTCTTGGCGTGCATGCTAAGAGACTGTAAAACCATTTCCCCAGCATTAGGCATCACCTACCTCCAGCCAGGAAAGTGTGCAAGCTAGAGCTGGGAAAGGAAGTTTCTCCGGAGACAGTTGTCTGTATGCTGAGCTCCCACCCTGTCCCCAAGGGTGAGAAGTGATAAGGGCTTTTTCCTCACCTTAAGCAAAGTGAGAATGGCTCAGAGAGACAATTCAGTGATCTGAATCTGGGGGACCCAGGACTTCTGCCTGAACCCCTTGAGGTGTCAGGCCACAGCCGGACCTGCTCTACTTGGTAGCAGAACTGGATATTTCTGGGCGGATGATGTGAACTTACTGCCATCACATGATAGTTCCAAAAGGCCATGTATTTCTTTTCTTTTCCTTTTTTCTTTTGTTTTGTTCTTGTATCCCCGCTATTTGGAGTAGGCCTTTGCACATAGTAGTCGCTCAATAAATATGATGAAGAAATTAATGGAATCCTGGTCCCTTTTAAGCATCAGTCTACCTGTGTAGCATACTCTTTGAGAACCAGGTCAACCCACAAATCCTCCCAAGGTGCTTCTGTTGGACATCAGTCTGGCTCTGTAAGTGAAGCTTCCATCAGACATGAATAATGGAGCCCTGACTTTCAGCTCTGGTCTTTTGGCCACAAGTACCTCTGGCTCAGAGGCTGCCAAAATTCTATGCAGGCTCTGTCCATTGGAATTCTGCACCCTTGCCCTGCCAGAACCCAAACTCCCACTCTTGCTCATTTCTGAAGAGGGAGAGATGCTTGGTTTGGAAATAGAAAGGAGGAAAACAACTCCCAAGACCACTGTATCTTTTTACAAGAAGAATATCCAGATAAAGTAATGATTATGGTGGTTTTGTTACTTTTTAAAGGAAGGATTGATGAATTTGTTCATGGGTAATCAAAAAAATAACATGAAGTCGGTGGATATATGTGGCTGGAGAAGTCTGTGGTTGGAAAAAATATGGTTTTAGAGAAGAAAATGAAGAGAGCATAAGCAGTCTAGAAATCTTAATGGTCTAACTCATTGAAAAAAGTAGCAAGTATAAAAAAGTTTCTATGAACACCTCCACATCGTGTGTTTCCTGCCTTTTCTTTCTTTAATGTCCGCCCATTTGTGTGTTCTTGCAAGTACACATGTACTAAGTTTCTATGCAGTGAGAGAGACACAGCACCTTACTTAAGAGTGTGGCTGGAGAGTCAAATAAATTCAGTCCCTGCTTTTGCTGCTGATCTGCTACATTACCTTGCATATGTTGCTTCAGTTCTCTAGGCCTCAGTTTCCCATTCGTAACATCAAGATGGTATTAATACTTGCATAATAGGTTTATTGTCAGGACTAAATGATATAATACTTATAATGCAGTTAGGTAGGGCTGATTATACTGATAGCCTACTATTATCTTAATTGGGCACACTATTCCAATGTTATACTATTATCAACAGCTATAGAGAGCAACTGAAAAGCTAGTACTTAGAGAGTGAGAAATTTTGCATGGTCTTTACAGTACAGCAATTACATTAAAATAGTATTAATTTTTTTCAAAATTCAGATAGTCTTACAGAGCTGACATTTAATTCAAAATTATTTAGCTTTTAAAATGTTAGATTTAGTATGTTTGAGGCTAAAATGCACACATTATATGTACATTTTCTGCAAAATAGAGAATGGTTAAATCTAGAAAACTGTCCCAAAGGGCAATGTTTTAGTACATTCTAATTGGGTAAAACAGATAGACAGGAATGTGACATTATGATAAATATTATTACTGCATATAATTTGATGCATTCTATTGAAAGTAACTGTCCAAAGCAGTTCTGCTAATTTTATTTACTTCCTTGCCTTAAAGATAACATTTTAGTACTCTTGAATTTTATACAAAGTTATAAGAACAATGCATTGTGAAACAGACTTCCTTTAGAATAGGCAGAGCAGCGGTAAAGATTCTCCTACTAGAAGTATTAAGGCTCCAGAATAGTACATGCTGGGAGCTGACAGGTGTTGGGTAATGGGGAGGGTAGGGAGGAAGGTAGGTGACAAAAATATCTGCCACACGAGTGAGGCACCAATATTATGAATTGAGAGACCAAACGCCTGACTTGACTGCCCAGCTTTTTGGTGGGTTTTCTGTGTTCAAATCAATAACTCTTCTCAATAAACACAGCTTCTTCTCTACCCTCATATACTCTTCTGGATATTTGGTACTATTTGCCATTTTAGAGCCATCTCTCAAGGAGACAGCCAATACTGATGAATGTGTCCAGTATTTTCCCACAAAAATGCAAGAGTTACGTACTTCATCCGTTAAAACTCAGAACCCTAACAGGTGCCTTACAATCCAAGAAAGAACTTGGAGAGAAATGCAAAAGCTGGCATTGCTGTTATGGGGGTATTGTATCATCTGGCTGAATTCATGTTTTACCTGCTTTTCTAAAGCATTACCTTCTCAAACCCATAATCTTCATTTGTTGGGCAGTTACCTAGAAGTTTTCATTTCATAATAGAAAAGGTTTTTTTTTTTTTTTAATTTTCTGCCCATTTTTTGTGACAAATTTGCCAGGCCCCTTCATCAGTCTGGCCTGAGCTTTCAGGTTGCAGTTTTCATCGTCTGAAAAGCAGGCAGCCTTCTGAAGCCGCGGCTGCTGTTCACTCCGCGCTTCCCTGTGCAGCCCTTACACTCTCCTGCCGGAGAGGGTCCCAGCTGTGATCCAAGGGCAGATCAGCTCAGCTCAGACCAACACAATGACCATCAGGAAAAGGGCCAAAGTACTGAGCAAGACTCTTCAAACGGAAATTGAGTATGTCTTAAAAATATAAAGCATTTGGTAGCCTCTTCCTCTCCTTTACCATAGACATCATGCACACACACCCCAAAATACATTTTTGCTTTCATCAGTACAGTTTAAAAGAAATGCTGTGTCAACGTTTTGATACATCCAGGGACTGAACGTAAACAACATAGTACAACTCTAGAAACTGCCATCATAAAATATTTTAAGAGGCTGAATAGAGTAAAATAAAATAAAAATGTCTTTTTATGTGATATCTCATAGTAATTCAGGATTTATGGTACCTTAACCTTTAGAATCCAAAATATTAAGCTATGTTTCTTAGAGATAATAACTCGGTTGTCCCTCACTTATGTGTCTTAGATAAAAGCCTACTGCCACAGAATCCATGAATGCTCAAATACCCTCGCGGGCCTTTAGTAGTAAATCTTATGGAATAGCTTATGGCCAATGTAATGGCCCACAGTAGCCTGCGAATATCATGAATTCTAATAATACTTACATCAGTAGAAACATGAAGTAATGTCTCCATTGTAATTAAATGATGTATTTAGAGCAGTGGACTAAATGGTCCCCTAGTGTGTTGGTGATATATTCTAATAGTCTTCCCTTTACAGCCCCACACAGTAATATTCATGCTTTATTCTGGAGGGCTTTGCCTCTGACTGAACATTTGAATTGCAACATTAAGTGGTAAAGTGGATTACAGTGAGACCCCATGAATATGGATCCTGATCAAGAAACTAAGTGCTTAAAAAATAAAATGTTACTATTTAAATAGAGTGATTACAAAAACATTTTTATATGGAGGAATGTTGGGCAGCTTTGCCCCCTTCTTCTTACTCTGCATCGCATAAGCAGAACATATTTGCCACAATTAAAAATTTAGTAGGTGAAACACCAGAACTTAAATCACTATAATTTCTACTGTGCTTATTGAATTTAATTTGGGCTGTTGGAGGTACAAATTAGTTTTGATAATAATTACATTATTCCATTTTTAAAACGTGTTCATTCCAAAGATCTTAGCCGACTGACTATAGAGTATGTATATCAGAATAGGATATCTGTTACCAGTGCTGAAAGGAAATTATCTTGCAGTTGATTAGGTAAAAGTGTCACATTTTGAATTTTCATTCTCTGTTTTTCCCTTGAATCAGTCACTAAAGCAGTAGCTGGAGGCATGAAGAGCCTGCGGCGAAGCTGAGGGCGCTTTAGTCCATACAGTCCGCTGGTTAAGAACCAGTCAGAGGATCATCTATTGTTGTAATTGGTAATTGAATTAGACAGTGTGCCTGTATATAACACAAAATTATAAAAGAAAAAAACACAGTTTACATATTTACTTTATTAAATTAAATATTTGTCAGATTATTTTCTATTATGTATTGAATATTATATTTCCAAGTGTTTTAAACACATTTTCTGTGAATGAGGAAAATTCTACCTCACCATTGATAATTATTGCTGTCTGTGAGTTCAGTGAAGGTGAATTTCTAATGATAAAGTACTAAGTATATGTACAACCGCCTTTTCTACTTGACTGGGTTAATATTGACACGTGGGTTTGCACTATGTGTGTGTTGTGTATTTAAGTGTGCATTTGTCTACTTAATGCATTATGGATTTAAATTCACGAAGCACTGGTAAAAGCTCCATGCATGTCGCTGGAATTATATACATGATAGCATTAATTGCCCAGTTGTTATATGCTTAAAGATGCTTTGGCATGATTTATATCCTAAATTTGTCATCACTGAATATTAGAAATCAGCATCTACTCCAGGAGATTAAAGAATGTGCCATTATTTCCACCATGAACTTTGCTTTACTACAGATAATTAGTGGTTTGGGATAAATTTACATTAACTCCCCTATTATTTTACATTGCTTTAAAAACAATATTTTGTTATAATCTCAAAGCTTTATAAAAAGTCAGAGAGCCTTCATTTAGCTCGTGGTAAAAAACATAATGCTCTCAAAGAAAATAAAATCAAATGCACAGGACTATGGAGACACTGGTCAAACACAGCACTCCAGCTACTGGAGAGCTCTCTGTATGACCAGGTTAGACATGGCTTTGGTTGGCAAGCTAATTCTTCGAGCACCACCCTTGAAAATCATGCTAATGAGCCTCTTCACTTCATCAAGTAGGATTGTGGACCTTTTTGTCTGCATCATTAAGGCCCCAAATTGCCCCATTAGCAAGGCCCCAAATTGCCCCTCAGGGTCAATATTTAATGCAGGTGAGCTTAGGTTAACTACTCTCAGAACCCTCTGGACAACAAACAACGTAGAGTACCTGTTACCACAAAATTCATTTCCTCCCCAAGTCACCTTTCTGAAACACCATCATCCATATAAAAATTGTGTTTTAAATTTATTTAAAAAAAAAAAAAAACAGATTTATTGTGGGTTGCTGATTCCAAAAGAATGAGTTTTGGAATGGAAGAAAGATTTTTTTTTTTTTTTCACCAGACCCTCCTTAGAGTCTAGTAAGCTTTCACTTTTCCATCTGTAAAATGGGGATGATTACACTTGTCTCCAGGTACCTTCTGAGGATGTTGCTGCCTTTAAGCAAAGACTGAAAAACCCATAGAAAATAAAAGAAATATCAACACATAGCAGGTTTTTTACAATTTTCCCTAAGATTTTAGCAATTTAAATGGCTTTCCTTATTAATTATCGAGTTTAAAACAAATTAAAAGTTGGAACTATAAGTAGTAATCAGAATGTGCACCACATTAAAATTCAGAATAGGATTCTGCACTATTCACACTGAGGTAATTTGTAG
Organism: Anoura caudifer; assembly: GCA_004027475.1. Classification (NCBI taxonomy): domain Eukaryota; kingdom Metazoa; phylum Chordata; class Mammalia; order Chiroptera; family Phyllostomidae; genus Anoura; species Anoura caudifer. The sequence continues at coordinate 112,334 of PVKU01005431.1, forward strand.
GATCAGAATGTTGCATACTTTTAAAAACATAAATATGATTTTTTCTTATTAAAATTTGAAGTAGGAGGAAGAGACAAAATGATTTTTCTTGTATTTCTGTTGTCCACTTGGCTTCCTGAAAACTGGTTAATACTCAATTGCTGCTACTTATCTCTAGAGACTCTCAGTGTTTGGGGGGGAATAGCAATTATCTCCCTGAGCATGCTCAGCAAAATCTACTGGTGATGTCCAGACGTGAAACCTTTCGTATGTAGCAACTGAAAGATGAGAGCCATGGTTACAGTTTCCAGCAAGTATGTGAAACAGAAGCCTCCAGATTATATTCCACATCTAAGTAGAGATAACGTTTATGTCTCCTGTGTTAAGGTTAATTTCCATGCATTTAGGGCTCCTGAAATCCTCATCACCTCTGTGACTGGTACCTGCAAAGTCAGTTTTGCTACTGAATGGGGCCCCAATTAGGAAGGGCTTGCTAGTGTCCTTCCAGCAATATCTTGTGAGTTTGAACAATTTTAGTGAAATAAATGTAACAAGGAAAAATGAATTCTCTTTAGCCTCTATTCAGCCGAAATTAGCCTCCGTGGATTCTGGCTCACAAAAGCACCACGGGCCTCTGGCTGTGCTCTGTAGCTGTGAAATAGAATCAAGATTCCATTAGGCATCCCAAGCTGCCTCCTTCTCCAGGGCAGACAATAAAAATGACAACAGGGGATTGTCCCTCAGCTAGTCTAACAAGGGGGTGTGTCCTTTTCTAAATGGCTAGATGTCTGTTTAGCTGAGAGAAAAATTTAAAGGGGCCATGGGCCAAATTTTCTTCAATTCTTTGGCTCCTGTATTTGTTTCTTAGGTCATCTTCAGAAAGACCTTAAATTCTACCTCTGTTGGCACTTAGAGGCCATGGTTTCCCATCCTCCTCCCTTTCAAGAATTTGTGTGCTGAGACAAAAATAGCAGACCATACATAGTTCAGACAGTGGCATTATCCTGCAAGAGATATCAGAAGCTTTAGCAAGAGCACATTTTCCCCTCTTACTTCAGGGATAGAGACTCCCTCTCACTTAGATAAATTTGAGATTGGAGACAGATTTGATGCTTTCAGGATTTATTTATGAACAATAAATTTATTCAGACAGCAAAGTCTTAATGTGAACACGAAAGGAATGGAGCTCTATAACTTTGGTTTCATAATACCATTGTATGACCCTACAGTCCTCGTGGAGACCTTGGCCATTCTTCTTTCTGCTGAGGGGCACGTCTGCAGGTTGCCTACATCAGAGTGGCCTCCAATATGTTATGACCTTGCAAAAATTCCTTTTGCAATGAACTCTCAGTCAATTTCTCAGCTTCTTTCCCGTATCAAAAGTGCAAAAGTCTAAGAACATTTTCTTCCCCTATCCAAGGATAAATGTGATATAACTTATTCAGACCTCCCATAAATTTGATTGAACATTCTTTCTCTCTCTAATTGGTCCAGTAAATAGAGTTTTGTATTTCCCTTGACAGATGCCATAGAATGAAATTTAATATAGCTTGTCAATGAGTATCAGAAAGTTAAAGAGTTCATTAACCATTCACATAGAGTTATAAATGTATATTTCATAGCTACTTCTCCTTTGCTTCAATGAAAATTACTGGCAGGAAGTAATATTATATAATCCATGGTGTCAATTACTAATGGTAGTGGCAAGTAAATCATAATGTTTTCATTATCAAATTGCTAATATGTAGAGGTTGTAATATTCTGCATATAAAGTCTTTAATAAGCAATTATTTATGTGCTCACTTACTGGATGTTGCTGAACCAAGGCATTTCCTCAACACTAAGTGGAAAGTCTATTCAATAATTTTTTTCTGTAAAGTCATTCATTGGCATTATATTTCTATAAAGTTAGTTAAAATCATGTTACATATTTGTTAGGGCATTTTATCAAAACAATTAAGTAAGATATATGATATTGCAAATATTAAAATATAAATTTCCACTTGTAAAATATCATAACTGATTTTAAGATTAAAACAACTACATTATCTTAGTTTTTGGACGTTGAAGCTGCTTTCTGAATCTAACGGACTCATGGTCAGAAAACCTGAGTTCTGAAAATGGCTTTGCCATTGATAATTTATTGCATGGCTTCAGGAAAGATTTGTAAAATCTTTAATATCCTTATTTATAAAATGAATGTATTTTACTCTTTGTCAATCATCTTGGCAGGTAACATATGTTGTTGAATATCATCATAATACAGTATACTGATCAAATCACCAATGTATTAACATATATGGGGGCTGTATATGTACATATATGTACAGCTGTAGCCCTGAAAGTAATTGTAAGCCAGGCTGAACAGGGAATTCTGAGGTCCTGAGAATGGTCAAGCCTGGGAGAGACCAGACTCTGGGCAGGCACATCTTCTTGGCTTTGAAGACTCTTTTCAATGTGAGGAGAAGCCTCACCAGGGGATAATCTGACTGGGGCTCTTGAAAGCACTAGGCTCAAGGCAGAAGCTCCATGCTTCCACCTAAGGATGGTACTTGCATTGACTATTACCACCTGTAGGTCAACAAGCCATGCAGAGTGAGCAGATAATGGAAGCTGAAGGCAGAGAGGGTGCTGTTGGCACAAGTGCCTTATAGGAGCTGGACCTCTGCCTTATTAGGCAAGCTGCCAGGCTCTGACACAAAGAAGCAGAACATGAATACCCTGAACTTAGTCTTTTCCTTCTCCTTCATCTCCAATTTGTGTTTTAATTGGTCAAATCCAGCCAGGAGTCAGAGGACAAGGGAGATGTTTCATGTGGTCAATGCCTGTCAGACTTTGAGAAAAGAGAGGGGTAGAGAAGGGCAAATAGGAACTAGGAGGGGAGACAGAAGGGCTTCTCTATAGAGAAATAATCCCATTTACAAATGCTTCTTTCTCAGTGTGTAGGATGACTAAAGATTGGAGAGGCTGGAGGTAGAAATGTCTTCTCAGAGGCTATGGCAAAATAATAAAAATCATTTATGTAGCATAATTAGTTTATCATCACATATATTACCAAAGTTATTCTTGAGAATAATGTAATCTTGTGACATAAGATAATAAGTAAACCAATAGCCAAAGATTTACACGGCTTTCTCAATTCCCTGTTTCTTCTCTGAGCAATGCTGTAGTCAACTGAATCTTGGGCATTGGTTGTGCAGACTGTTAGAAAATCTAAACTGGGATGGATGAATAGCGGAGTTTGCAAAATATAGCAATTCTTAGCATTCTTTTATTTTCTTCAACTGAGAGAGAAGTGGTATGGTGAAAGCATTATAAAATATATATTTTAGCCAATTCAATAGCAGAAATTATTCAAGTCCTAATTTTAAATATTCTATTATGCTACTCTAAAATTATATATTATAATAAAATATATGGCACATTAGATTTTTCAATATTTTCTTTTTAAAACATTTAACAGGATGAATTTACTAATGATAATATGTTATTGAAAAATTTGATCTTACAAAAAAAGTCAGGGAACTGTGTAATATATAAGGACTGGTACGCTCCAGTTACCAAATAATATTATTCTTACAGAAGAAGGTAATAAATATTCTGGGTGCGGGAGCAACTCACAAAAGTGTTCAGTATGTCCAGTATATTTGGAAATGTTACATGGTAGCCCTTCAAAAGTACTGCAGGACTTCTTTTCTGAAAAGTCCTGCAGTAAGAAGGCAAATTCAATTTGCTTAATCTCTAGAAGAGATCCATGACTGACCACTACCAAAACAGAGAAGGCAGTTAGGACCCAGCTCCAGTCCAAGGCTTTATTTGATACATAGTCATCTCCTTACTATTTTGATGGTTTATATTAGAAAAGCAGTGATTACTTTGAAGTGTTCTTTGAAGTCATAATATCTTCTCAGGCCTGCTGATACAAAATGTTATGTTTGAGGAATATAATGCTGTAAGTCCTTTGTGAGTTAATTTTCTTAAGAGTTAGGCAGTTTGTCTTCTATATATAAAAGCACCATAAATTCCTCAACCTCACACATTCATTTTATTGTGATTTTCAGAATTTGTTCAAATTGAGCAATTATATTTGAAATTTTCTCTTCATCTAAGGTAATGTCTAAGATTGTATAGATCTCTATAATGGTGTTAGAAGTGTTTCAGTAATAACTTGAACATCTCCTCTTATATCAGTTAGCTGAAAACACTCAAATTAACAGATGTTAACAAAATTTCTTAAACATTCTTTTAATAATGAAAATAATTTGTGTTTAATACTAAATATCAAAACTATTCATTCTGTCTTCCCGAAATTCCTTTCCTTTCTACACTTATGGTCTTAGGCCCCCTCCCCCCACATACACTTGACCCAAGATTGGTGCAAGGAGTGTAAAAAATACCACTGGAGATAGGAGGGAAGACAGTTTATTTTTCTCTGGTAGTACAGCTATTGATGTGGACACCAAGCTGCCACTGGCTCTAGACCTACCCCAAGACAAGAAAACTATGGCAGCAGGAGAGGCTGAAGATAGTGTTCAACAAGAAGAGAGATAGAGGCAGAGAGAACCAATGCATTTTTCTTTTGTTCCTTAAGCTCGTTAGAGTTGAGATTCTAACACTACTGAAAATTATCTGATGAGCGATTATTTGATTTACGCAAGGTGTAAATTTGTTTTGTTTCACAACTCTCTCTTTGGAAGTGATTCACTTTGGTGAAGCTGAGTGCAGCTAAAAAACAAATGTTGTATTTGATTATGCAAAAATAAAACAAAAGGAAACCACTTATAATTTCTTATAAATCACAGTTTGTTACTTTTTTCCATATTTTATAAAGGATTTTATTTTGTGGATTACAAAGGTTTCTAAAGAAAAGTGTAAAGTTGCAACTCAGCAAACTTGGCCTCACATAAACACACAATAGGTTGTAATTCTATGAAGTGATATTTGTAACAAAATTGAGGTCTTGATTATTGAGAATTTGGTTACTGCTACTACTTGAGAATTCTATTTTATAGTTTAATATTCCCACTCTAAAATAAATGTATTTTATATATTGCAAATTTATTATATATTTGTTTATTTATTGACAAAACAAATTCTTTTTAATTTTCCAGCTGCCCATCTCTTGTCAGCCAGAGGACAGGATGTGCTGACAACTCTTGATTACTGCTCTGAATTTTAATCTGTTTGTTGCTGAAAGATTTTGTGAGTTGTTAGCGAATATATAGGGAGCAGTTACTGTTTCTCATATGTTGACGATGATAAAAATAAGAGCCCAAGGAGAAATGCACTGGCTTTTGCTGACAATGATGTTTTGAAGTTCAGCTACTCTGAAACACCCTGTACTCATATACAACAAATATTAGAGTTCTCCACATTTCTATGCTTTATTTCTTAATAAATAACAACTATGAAGCAATTATGGTTTAAAAGTGCTTTTCATGTGCATGACCTCTTTTAATCCTTATAACAACATAAGAACATTTTGGGAAAGTCATTATAATTTCCACCTGATAGATGACAAAACTAAGATTCATAGATTTTCATAACTTTCCAAAGGTTACTGAGCTCACAGTGATGGAGCTGCAACCAAAGCCCATGCCTTTGCCTCAAAATCCTGAGATTGTTCCAACATTGCCTTACAAACGGAACCACTAGATGTCTGTTTTCTATGTGGAGGATTTCATTTTATCTTTCACATTACAATATTGCAATAAACACTCTATTTACTGAAATAAACTTCTTTAAAAACCATTGACTTTTACATTTCATTACTCCAGTGTTCACTTCCTTCCCGGAAACCAGGCTAAGTGAAGCTGGGGATGTGGTAGCAGAGAGGGGGAAGATCCAACTCACACTTTGTTTGTAATGCCCTTGGCGGATGAAGTCAGGCAAATGAGAGGCAACCACAAATCCCTCCCCACCATTCGAGCACTCTTCCAAGGGTGAGGTGAAATGGTTTAGTGGGAAAAGTTTCACATTTATCCCCAAACAAATATTAGAGATTATCTGTGGAATTAAATTATCCACATATACACAGTCTAGGGAATTACTGTATCTGAAATGGTGGATTATTCCAGAAATTGAAACTAAGCCCTTAAGGCACTCCTTTTACTTTGTTCTCTCTCTCTTTTTTTACAATGAGCATTTAGATTATTTTGGCTATTTTTGTGGCTGAATTTCAGTATTTCCCTATTCGGTGTGTATTTGTGTACTGTTCTGACTGGTTTGAGCAATTTTTTTAAAGTATTCCCTCGATAGCCCTAGAAGCAGACAAATATTACTTGAAGGGGAAAAGGAGATTTCTATTAGGTTTGAGAGTCACAAGTGAAGAGAAGAAATTTGAGAAGTATAAAGTACTCTGCAGACCACAAATCCAAAACCAAAACATTCCTAACAAGGTTTTGACAAAATAAAAATCCCACTGGTTTTCCCCATGTCTTTTGTAAGTGGTACTTTCAGTGAATTACTTTATGTGTGTGTGTGTGTGTGTGTGTATATATATATATAGTATTATATTATGTTACATATATAGGTAATATTTACTTTAAAAATTTCTAAATAACCTAAAATCTGAAAAAGAATTAGGAAAATCAAGTCAAATAAAAAAATAATTATAATGTTGTCCTCGCTGCTTTTTTTGAAAGCCGAAGAAATTATTTTAGTGATGGAAGTATATTAATGGATATATCACAGCAGTAAGATCGTCACCCATGTTAGCTTATTATTTGCTCTAATTGCATGTTGGCATATTGCTAACAAATTTAGTAAATTCACCTTCTCTGCATGACTTTGCATATGGCAAGATGACCTCAAAAACAGGGGAAACTCTAGAGTAGGGTGGCTGACTGAGACATATAGGGGGAGAATTATTGTTTTCTTCCCCTTGTTCCTGAATTTTTTTGCCCAGCAGAAATGGCATACATGACTGGAAACATGTACAAGCAGTTACCTAGAAAATTTTACACATTTTAAATGTCACAAGAGCTAAAAATAGACTATTTTTACTTAAACTACATCTTAGTTCTATATTGTGAAGGATTTTCAGCAGTCATAGTAGGTTTTGTTTTATAGTTTGAGCTAATCGCATTATCTGCAGAGATGGTATTTCCCATACCTGTTTTAATTTCCACAGAACAGAGACCTCAAGGTCATGGAGTGGAGCTTTCTGGTTTGTAGCCATGAGCAGGGTAGAATGCCATGGTTGTGTGTTATCACGCCCATCTCTTACCAGCACTCAATATTCAGGTGACCGGGAACTGAGACATATAGCTCTACACACTTGTTCTGAAGTTGGGGTGTAGAATTCATATGCTAGTCAGTGAGTAAGTGTGTGACCAAGTACCAATAATGGAACACTTGTCTGAGATTTATCTAATGATAGCCCACCTAGTTTTGGTAGTTCTTGTTACTGCTGGGTGGGAATCGAAGACTCCCAAAGGCTACAACTCATTCATTTATGTATTCCTTCCTTCATCAAACATTTCAGCAAATACAGTAATGAATATGGGACTAAACAATGGGCCTTAGCTGATGAAGATAATTCTAAGGCAATTATATAATGTTAATTTGCATTACAATAATCTCACAGACTTAAGATATAGATTGCTGGGCAACACCCCTAGTGTTTTTTTAATTAAGAATATCTGGTCCCAAAATTTACTTTTTTAAAACAAATTCCCAGGTGATGCTGATGCTGCTAGTTTAGGGACAACACCTTGAAACCATTGCTCTTAGCTACTCCCCACAAGTAGGTTAAATAATTACTCCTCTAACTGGAAAGAGGTTATGGTTAGAAAACAGCCATGCCTTGATGTGTCACATGCTATTTGTTTCTGAGGGGACAGCAAGGATGATTAAAACCAGTGTTGAGAATGTTTAGTATATTATCTAAGAAATAGATATTCCAATTTACTTAAAAGTCATTTTAGGGGTTAAATATTTTTCAGAGATTGCTCAGTGTGATTAAATACATAATGAAACATATATATAAAGCTGGTAAGATCTTATAAGTCTGTTATAGAACCTTACTTTTTTCATCATTATGTGTTCTGTGCAAGAAGTTTAAACCAAATAACTAAAAGAAAAAAGTGAAAGGCTCAGCAATGATTTCAATCTGATTATCCTCCTAGAACAGATTTTATTTTGTTTGAGAAAAGAACCCTGAGTATCTGAACTGAATTACTTGGGCCAGTAAGACATCTCTGGCAGTTGTAAGCAGTGCTCTGAGAGCCAAGCCAGAGGGATGCTACCGCTCCTCAAGGCAGAACTCATCGCCATGGAGCAGCCAATGTCGTGTGAGCTTCTCTGACCCCTCTAAATATTGTCATATGCACATAAAGTGAAGTGCTGGTAAATACCTCAGTCTCACATTTCACCGAGAAGTCTTAATTTGTCTTATATTGCATGCTTTCCAATTTGGTTGCAGTGGTTATGTGAATTTTACATTAGTTTATTTATACATTATATTTCTATGTTATCTGAAGACTCAAAATAGGTGTGAAATATAAACATTAGTATAGTTAAAAACAGCAAAGCAGAGTTAATATAAGCAAGTTTTAAAATATAGATCAGCAAAATCATTCCATATATGTTGTTTGAAATATTCTAGGAGGAAAACTATGGTTTCCAAATTAGTTAGCAGGTTCCCCCCTTACATATGAATAATATAACTAAATATTAATTTTTATTGCTATTTCCCATATAAAATATTTATACTATGCAGATTTTTATGTACAAATATTTCTCTTTAAATTAATTTAATAAAATATTTTTTCCTGTAAAGCTCCTGATTGCCTCTTGTAAAATGATGCAATGGGTAGAGGTCATTTCACCAGAGATGAAGAACATAAAAAATGACTGTTGTGAAAAAAGTGAAGCATTTTGTATACAATTTCAGTTCCAGCCTCACCAGAAGTTGGTAGTTAGCAAGAAAAGCTAAGGAAACAATTAACACAGTATAAAAAAAAGAAAATTCAACCAGGACAGAGAGAAAATTGAATTGTGCGGGAGTCCGACAACAATTCACCCACACCAGCGACAGGAGGAGGCCCTGCAACTAAGGTGACCCTGCGACTGGGGTGGACCTGCGACCAGAGGAGGCCCTGCGGCCGGGAGTGGCCAAGTGACTTGGGGAGGCTCTGTGACTGGGGGCAGCCCTGTGACTGGAGATGGCAAAACAAGCAGAGGCAGCCCTGGGACTGGGATTGGAGGCAGCTCTACAACGGGTGGCCCTGCGATGGAGGAGGAGGCTTTGTGGAAGTACCAGAGCTCACACTTGTGATCCTAGGTGAGACAAAAAGAAAAACAGAGTTAGACCCAAAAAAGGAGCATCCCAACAGCTGAAACAGTGGAAGCTGTGAACACCAGGATACCCAAAGAAGAGTGCACCACTGAATCTCACAGGTATTCTTCCACAGAAGTTCACACCATAAACTCAGGGAGCCAGAAGAAATCAATTTAAAAAGCTGAGGCTAACAAGAAGAGACTCACAAACAATGAGAAGACAAAGAAACAATCCTCAAATGAAAGAAAAGGAGGAAGCCCCAGAAAGAATGCTAAATGAAATGGATGCAACTCAACTATCAGATTTTGAGTTCAAAGCAATGGTTGTCAGGAAACTCCATGAGCTCTCAAAGAGCTACCAGAAACTACAGGGAAGCTACGATGAACTCACTGCAAACTATATCAACATGAAAAAGGAAATAGAAACTATCAACAAGGGCCAAGAGGAAATGAAGAACACAATTTCTGAAATGAAGAACACAGTGGAAGGAATGAAAAGCAGAATTGATGAAGCAGAAGATCGGATCAGTGAGTTGGAGGACCAAGTAGAAAAAAAAAAAAAAACACACAGAAAGAGCAAGAAAAGGAAAAGAGGCTCAGAAAGAATGAAGAGGGATTAAGAGAAATGTAAGACAATATGAAACGTAATAACATTCGTATAATAGGGATTCCAGAAGGAGAAGAAGAAGAGCAAGGGAGAGAAAACCTATTTGAAAAAGTAATGATGAAAAACTTCCCTAATTTGATGAGAGAAAAAGTCACACAAAACCAGGAAACACAGAGAGTCTCAATCAAGAGGAACTCAAAGAGGCCCACTTCAAGACACTTTATAATTAAAATGGCAAAATTCCAAGACAAAGAGAGAATCTTAAAGGCAGTAAGGGAGAAAAAGGAAGTAACATACAAGGGAGCCCTGATAAGGTTAGCAGCTGACTTCTCAATGGAAATGCTCCAAGCCAGAAGAGAATGGCAAGAAATATTCCAAGTAATGAGAACCAAAGGCCTGCAACCAAGACTACTTTACCCAGCAAGGCTTTCAATCAAGATAGAAGGCCAAATAAGGAGCTTCCCAGACAAAAGAAGTCTAAAAGAATACACCTCTACAAAACCAGTTCTGCAAGAGTTGCTAAAGGGACTGCCTTAAGAAAAGGAAGGAAAAGATAGAGAGAGAGAGAGAGAGAGGAACATAGGTACAAAAATGGAAATGAATCAGTACCTATCAATAATGACCTTAAACGTAAATGGATTAAATGCTCCAATCAAAAGACACGGAATAGCTGAATGGATAAGAAAGCATGACCCACGCCTATGCTGTCTACAAGCGACCCACCTCAGGACAAATGACCTACACAGACTCAAAGTGAAGAGCTAAAAACACATTTTCAAAGCAAATGGACAGGAAAAAAAAAAGCTGGGGTAGCAATACTCATATCAGACAAAATAGATGTCAAAAGAAGAGCCATCTTTTAAAGAGAGACCCAGAAGGTCACTTCATAATACTCAAGGGAAGAATCCACCAAGAAGACATTAACATTGTAAATATATATGCACCCAACATAGGAGCACCTAAATACATCAAGAAAATCTTAGAGGACTTCAAGAAAGATATTGACAGCAACACAGTTATAGCAGGGGATTTTAACACACCACCGTCAAAAATGGACAGGTCTTCTAAACAAAATATCAGCAAAGATTGTGGCATTGAACAACACTCTAGATGAAATGGACTTAGCTGATATATATAGAGCCTTTCATCCCAAAGAAACTGAATACACATTCTTTTCAAATGCACAAAGAACATTCTCAAAGATAGACCACATGATAGGACACAAAACTAGCCTCAACAAATTCAAGAAAATGGAAATCATACCAAGCATTTTCTCCAACCACAAGGGACTGAAACTAGAAACCAACCCCAAGGGGAAAAACCCCAAATCCTCAAAATCATGGAGATTGAATAGCATGCTATTAAACAATGACTGGGTCAAGAATGAAATTAGGGAGGAAATCAAAAAGTTTCTGAAAATAAATGAAAATGAACTCACAACAACCCAAAACTTATGGGACACAGCAAAGGCAGTCCTCAGAGGGAAGTTCATAGTGATACAGGCCTACCTAAAAAAGATAGAAACATCTCAAACAAACAACCTAACCCTACACCTACAAGAACTTGAGGAACAACAACAAAGACAGCCCAGAGCAAATAGAAGGAAGGAAATAACTAAGATCAGAGC